>JAKUCC010000592.1:0-23947 GCA_030563365.1 Hemisphaericaspora xylanilytica | reverse complement strand
ATACACCAAGTATTATACACCAAGTTATACAATAAGTTATAGACAAGTTTTATGTTTTAGTTATATGAAGTTTTATTAAGTTATATTTTAATCATTATATTATACTATTGTTGTGTTTGTTTAATTACAGATTCAGTAACACTATTTACACTTTAACATTACGTTACACGCGGCACCTTCTAATTTAACTAACAGATGTAACAGGAAATTTCAAAATGTGTATTACGCGTGGCAGTAACCTAGTCATATTTCATCATTGTTACGATTTGATTTTAAGGGGGGACCAGGAGGGAGCCAGGAGGGGGGAGGGGGCTGTATGAAGAGGATGGTTGTTGGCTTTTTATAGACCCAACGTTTGTATGAAAAAGCAATCATTACTGCAATATCAAGTAGGTGTTGTGATATATTTTAAAATATTTCTGATAGAGTGAGACAGAATAGCAATCTAATGGGGTTCTGTCTATTGATTGATTGATATATCGGTAATAAAGGTAAATAATAAAAAAATAAAAAAAAAATTAAATTTTTGGGTTATTTTTTATTTTATGCATCATTTACACACATTAAGATTAATTTATCAATTTATCAATTCAACTCAATTCAATTCAACCACACACCACATACACAATACACAATACACAATGCACATCAATTAGTATTATTATTATTATTATTATATTGACACACACATCTTGAATAGAAAGATACACATGATAACAATCTAACGCCCAATTCTTCAATCACCTGGATATTGTATAATTATTGTAATACTTATAAACAAAACATCTCTCTCTCTCTCCCCCCCCCCTCCACCCCAACCTCAATTTAAATATAAAGATACAACCCACATCTTTTTTTCTTCTTCTACTTCTATTACTATTTGTAAAATATATCAACTGACTACTTACTAACTAACTAACTACTCGCTCACTAACTAACTACTACGCAATATTTCCATTGTATTATATTATTTACTACTCACCACGCAAATACAAATACAAATACAAATACAAATCAGCCAGCTTATTGTTCTCTCCACATACAAAGAACATTTATAAATAAATATATATACACACACCCACCTTGTTTACATCCAAACCATTTTATATATATATTATATATTCCCATCAACATATACACACCCACCCACAAATTTATTTATCAATGAGACTAAAACTAAAATCAAAGACTGGTTCTTGCACTCTAAATCTAGAAGATACCAAACCATTCAAGGAATTCTTACAAGACATAAAGGACAACCTACAACTACATCGACAATCAGAGAAACTAAACCTGATAAAATTGGGATTCCCACCAAGACCATTGGATTTACAAGATATACTACCGGAAACAACCTTATCCGATAAGGGAATCAAAGATGGAGATCAATTATTACTAGAATTCACTTCAGGGACACTACATAAACGACAACTATCCGAAGCATCCAAAACCATACCCTCAACACCACCACTCAAGAGGAAACCACCCAAACCTACTCAAGATATCCCCTCGATTTATATGCAAAAACTAAACAAGTATCTTATCCTCCGAAATATCCCCAATGACAATTCTTGTTTATTTAATTCAATCTCATACGCCCTCTTTGGATATGATTCATACAAGACGTTTTCCCCTCCCCACAATCTACGCGAAATCGTGGTGAATTATATCGACAAGGACCCGGAACTATATTCGGAATTAGTATTGGGACGACCTCGGGATGATTATTGTGAATGGATCAGGAAGAAGGATTCATGGGGTGGCGCCATTGAGTTGGGAATATTGGCCGATTGGTATAATGTAAGAATTGTTTGTCTTGATATTGAACTGGGGAATTTTATTCGATTTGAAAATGAAAAAGAACCGGCCAAGAGGTTTATAATATTGATTTATAGTGGCATTCATTATGATTTATTAAGTACCAATGAAGTATTGTCTACTAATGATTGTGATAAGGCAAATGATGTTAGTAATTGGGATATTGATAATACCAAGGAGGAGGAAATAATCCTTGCATCGAGTCAGAAATTATGCAAATTATTACAATCCCAGGATTATGCTACAAATACTACGACGTTTAGAGTAAGGTGTCTTGATTGTTTACAAATCCTTGTCGGGGAAATGGGTGCATCTAAACATGCAGAAGATACTGGACATGTTAATTTCGGAGAAGTGACAAAGTTGAAAACTCTGATCATATAGCGACAGCGATATTTGAATAGGATTAATGACAGAGAACTAGAAAAGCATGGTTAATGGCTTGTGCTTTCTTATGATATGGGGATTACTCTCCCCACCCTTGACGGCTATTCTTCTTCTTCAAATTTTGCTTCTGTTTTGCCTATTTAGGTAGATAAAGTTAACAATGTCTTTATTGTTAGAAGTAGACTAGATGTTTAGTAAAGAATATATATAACTAGACTTTGAATAGAATGTGACTTTAATCCATACCTTTATAACATGTAGAGATTGCATATAATGCGCAATTGCGGCGTAGTGAACATTTGCTTGGCTTTTGTTTAGTTTTAATTTGAAAGTGCAGGGTTGACATTGTGTGTAAGACATATGTCATTGACTTTTATTCTACTTGATTGACAGTTGAACGTAAAAAAGCAAAAGCAAAAGCAAAAAAAAAAAAAAAAAAAGAAAACTTATAAACCTTTAGGTTGTTGGAAATTTCTTTAATCCTTTCTCAATCTCTTTCTTTAAACAATTTACTTGATATAGAAAGAGAGTACTATCATAGAGGATACTTATAAACAACTATCAATTAATCTCATTGCTTTTGTTTCTTTTCTTTATTAGAACTTGAAGAAAACCCATCCAAAGAGAAAACATTCCATCAACAAAAAACTCCATAGTCATCAACTCAGATCATCGAGTTTCACTATACAACTAAATTTGCAAATAAATTTCACATACCTTATTTATTTTTATTAAAAAGAGGATTGGATAAACCTATAGTATTCACAACAATGTCTAAATCAACTGAAATATTTTGTATGTATACACTTCAAACAAATCAACTAGTTCATCAGAGTTTTCAATCAAATACTAACATCTTGTCACATAGGTCGTCTTCCTAAATCTATTAATTTAATACAAGATTTCGAAGATATCACCCCAGCTCCAACTCCCACTGCTGAATGCCGTGTAGCTAAATACTCCAAGAATGGGAAGTATTTTGCTTATACTCAACCAAAAGAGGTTGTAATTCTTGATACATCATCCACTGCCAAAGTGTATCATCGCATCGAAATGGATGATGTGTTTGATATTTTATTTTCGCCCAATGGTACTTATTTATGTCTTTGGTGTAAGCCAATCCAAATCAACAAGGAGAATGGTACTTGGAATAACAACTTGAAAATTTTTAACTTGCATACCAAGAGTATAATTGTTGAATGGAGTCAAAGACATCAAGCTGGATGGAAACCACAATTTACTAGTGATGAAAAGATCTTTTGTAAAGGATTTAACCAAAGGGAACTTCATTTCTTTGAAATTGATTCTAATTCAGATGCAACCATTAATATCAACCAACCTGATTATAAGTACAAGGTTAGTGATGCCAAGGCTACATTTTCAAGTTTTGAAATGTCTCCAGGTAAGAATCCAAGTATAGCGATTTTCATTCCTGAGAAATCAGGTAAACCAGCCAATGTATCGATATATAACATTCCAAATTTCAATCAAGCCATTTGTTCGAAAAACTTTTTCAAGGCTGAAAGATGTCAATTAAATTGGAATTGTCTTGGTACGGCATTATTAGCATTGGCATCTACTGACCATGATACTTCCAATCAATCATACTATGGTGAAACCAATCTTTATTTGTTGGGAATTGCCGGTTCATATGATTCAAGAATTGATTTGAAGAGAGAAGGTCCAATTCATGACATTACTTGGTCGCCAACTGCGCGTGAATTTGCCGTCAGTTATGGTTATATGCCTTCGGAAACTACCTTTTTCGATGCCAGAGGAAATGCCATCTATTCATTACCAACGGCACCAAGAAACACCATTTTATATTCTCCTCATGCCAAATTTGTTCTTGTTGCTGGGTTTGGTAATTTACAAGGTACTGTTGATGTTTATGATCGTCAAAACAAGTTTTCCAAAGTGGTTACGTTTGAAGCATCAAACACTTCTGTGTGTGAATGGTCACCATGTGGTAGATTTATTCTTACTGCCACCACCTCGCCAAGATTAAGAGTTGATAATGGATTGAAGATTTGGCATGCAAGTGGTAAGTTGATCTACATGAAGGAATACCCTGAATTATTTTCCATTGGCTGGAAACCACAAGACCTTTCATTATTCCCCCATTTGAAAGCATTAGAACCAGCCCCGGAACCCCATGCATCGGCAAAGGAATATTTGGCCAAGAATGCAGCAAAGTCAAGCGCTTCCGATAAGAAAGTGGCTGGAGCTTATCGTCCACCCCATGCCCGTGGGACCAGCATGACGCCAACATCATCATTGTATGAAAAGGAATTGGCTAATAATAGAAGAAATGGAATCACCCCTCCACCAGGATTAACTAGAAATGGAGTTAATCCAGTCAGTGGTAGACCAAGAACGGTTGTTGGTGCAGCACCGGTTACTGAAAAGGAAAGTAAGACTGCGGCAAAGAATAGAAAGAAGAGAGAAGCCAAGAAGCAACAACAAGAACAAGGTGAAAAGGCGGGTACTCCAGAAGCACCGGCTGCACAAGCTGCTGCACCAGCTGCGGCTGCTACAACTGCTCCGGCTGTGGCTGCTCCTGCGCCATCTGCACCAGCTCCTGCTGCTGGGTTTGTTATTGGGAACGTTGCCTCTCTTGAAGAAAAGAAGATTAGATCATTATTGAAGAAATTGAGGGCCATTGAACAATTGAAGATGAAACAAGCTGCTGGTGAGCCATTGGAAGATACGCAAGTGATTAAGATTTCTAAAGAGGATGAAATTAGACAAGAGTTGGAAACATTAGGTTGGCAAGAATAGAAGAGGGGAAGAGAAGAGACGAACGGTTGTAAAATTAAAAGAATGTAAAGCATGTCTTTTAGTAGTAATTTTAAAACGTAATTCAATAATCCCATTTTTAGAAATAACTGGTGTTAGTTGAATGTAGATGTCTTCTTGTATTAAGTTTCTTGTATTGAGTTACATTCAAATATGCGCGTGGTTTGTGATTTTCTCTCAAATTTGCACTAAATTTGTCGTAGCGAATCTGCGAAGGGTTTCAAGGATTCCAGAGATACGAACTAGGTGTGTGTGTAATAAATCCGGTAGGTCAACAATAAACAAGAGGGAACGATTATATGTCAACTGGACGACATGACAAACAACATTCGCAGAGGTTTTTTGCAGCTTGATTGTGGGAAATATTAGAATTGTAGTTTGGTGGCTGAGAAAACTGGGTTAAGACTACAATGACAATCAGGTTGATAATGAAAGAAGGAGAAGGAGAAGGAGAAGGCGAGAGTGAGACAGAATGAAGTATAAACAAATAATCGTTGAAATGTGTAAAACAACACAACAGGGTGAATGTTAATCTGGTTTGTTAGAGTTGTTAGTTGTTGTTAGAGTTATTATTGCGAGGAAAAAAAAAAACGCTCAGAGTTAAAAATAATTAAAAAAAACGGTTATAAAATTCTGATTTTGTGGTTGGGATTTCATTTATTGCCAATTAAGAAATGTCTCTCTCTTACTCACTAGATCAATTGAAATGT
This sequence comes from Hemisphaericaspora xylanilytica, assembly GCA_030563365.1. Classification (NCBI taxonomy): domain Eukaryota; kingdom Fungi; phylum Ascomycota; class Pichiomycetes; order Serinales; family Debaryomycetaceae; genus Hemisphaericaspora; species Hemisphaericaspora xylanilytica. The sequence goes on along the minus strand of JAKUCC010000592.1, from coordinate 18,233 downwards.
GTGTTAACTAATAGAACAGTTCTATTTTTAGATTTACATAGAAGATGTACAAGAAGTGATGGGTGGGACTTCATCGATATAGTCTCATCCATCATTGATTATCATCGTATTTTTGCAGATTGTCGAGATGTACTCAGTTTTGTTTTACATGGTGGTTAGAACTTGGCAGTGCCACATCATAAATAAATAAATAAAGAAAAAAAAGCAATGGTGATTCCCTCTCTCTTAATGGGGAAAGTGATATACTTGTTTTAGAGGGTGGAATGTACATCAGAAACAACCCGAAACAACCCTTTTTTAGTTACATAAAACAATCCTGGTTAATCCACAAAATACTAGCAAACACTTAGTCTAAAAATGCAAATGAAAAAAAAAAGAAATAAATAAATCAAACACAACCGGAATGAAAAATTTCATCATCTGACCGGATTAATAAATAAAAAAAAAAAATAAACGACATTTCCACCGGATATATTTCCCACACCTAAATTTCCACAAACTGTAAAAAAATAAATAAAAAAAACCCGACAAAAAACGGGCTTCATCAGATCAATGACCATCCGTTTCACAACTTGTGGCTAAAAAACTCAGATCATCGGTTATACCCAGTCAGGGGGGGAGAGGGTTTCATTAGATCTCTCTCCAAACTAGAGAAAGACAACACGAACGAACCCCTCGCCAACATTTCACATGCGTGTACTTGTAATGATTCGCCAGACGCGTTTAGTGTTGATGTTGTCATTTACTTCGTGTTACCTTGTTTGAAGTATATAGGATCAACCGCGACGTTTGGCTTTATTTTGGATAGACAGGATATCGGCAATTATTTTTATGTGAAATATCAATGAATGGAGTGTTTACAGGGTAGTCCAGTCTAGAACAATTTTTTCTCAAGGTGAGAGAACGAAATTTAATTTAAAGCAAAAAAAAATTCGCGTGTGTGTTTGTGCGTGTGTGTAACCACCATCTCATACAAGGTGATTTACAGGTTACAGGTTAGTTGAATTTTTTTATAAATACATGTTACATATTGATTACCCATTTAGTTTTTTACATGTTAGTCCCCTTTCACATTGAAATTATTAATTTTTATTTTTATTTTGTTTTTAATTTTTATTTTTAATTTTAATTTTTTGATTTTGCGTTCCTCACACACGCTTTACATTGCTTTCTAAACTAATATTGTTGTATACTACTAACTAATTATGTGTCTTCTCTGTCCCATTCTCTGTTTCTCTCTCTCTCTGTCTGTATTGTCTTTGTAATCGCTGTGTCTGTTTGTTCTATCTCTGTCATTTTTTCTCTCCGTTGTTAACTTTTTTTTTTCTTGAGGAATTCTTTTTTTTTTTTAATAAATAAATTTATTTCTCTTCTTTTGATTATCATCGATTATACTGAATTTTTTATAGAATCAACCAACCCTTCATATAAACCAAACTCCATTCTTTTATTGATAAGCTATTACTACTACTACCACCATCATCATCACCATCAACCCACAATCGTTTAACTATAGCAAGGAAGGTTTATAGAAAAAAAAGGTATGTATCCATATGTATTACTATAACAAATGATAACGAATAAAACATAAATGAACACCCCTTCGGAATAATGTATGATTTAATCAAAGAAAAATAAAGGTACAACATAAAGACACAGTTATATCCTCCTATATGTATAACCATCCACACGCCCCCTTCTTACGTTTAATCCATCATCGAAACGTTAGAAATCAATCACCATATCATAGTGGATCAATCATTTTCGGCTTGTCAAATCTACGTTAATGCGATTCCCATTTTTTTTTCTTTCGTTCGCGAAATACTGCATAGAAAAACCAAATTTCAGTCAGTCCACCCCCCGTCATTCCAAAGGGGGGGTTGTACCTATCGAGGTATGATTTGAATCAATCATGGCAGTGCAGCCCTCCCCGCAAAGAAAGTGTACATTATCAGTCGCCTCGCATTATTTCACTACCATCACTGAGAAATGAAAAAAACTAGTTTTCTTGGAACGAAAAACAGCCAAAGATTTGAAAGAATTTCATGCTTAAGTTTTGTTCTAAAATTAGAAATCGGTGCCTGCGCCTGAGAAATAATCGCGTGGTACATGGGAGAGAAGAGAAGAGAGAGAGAGAGTGGGAAAGAAAAGAAAGAAAAGAGAGAAAGGAAAAAGGTGTGAGTGCGTGGGTGGGTGTGTGAAGTTGCCAAAACTGTTTATACTACGGAACGAAAAAAAAAAGCAATTTACAAAGTTTATGCCGGATTTGAACTGATTACCACCATTTGGGGATTTACCTTAAGATTATTATTATTATTATTACTATTACTAGTATTATTACTAGTATTATTAATAATTACATTTGGATGAAGGCACAATCTCATAACAATCCCAAAAAAAAAATTTACCAGGGCTTGACTGAGTTTGGTTATATTTAGATCATCAAAAAGAAAGAAATATACGAATATTTCTTTGCATACACAAGGTTCCCTGGCGAAGCCAACCGCAATCACAATTTCAGAAAAAGAAACACATCGAGTTCGCCTGGTATCGTGGCTATAATCATCCTTCTCAAAGATCCTCGATATTACCGGTTTAACTCAGTTACAAAAAAATAGATTGAGTTTCGACTGGAAAAGCCAAAGATTAAAAACAGAGCCCAAAAAAGAAAAAACCAAAGAAACAGAAACAGAAGCAGAATACATTTACACACAACACACAACACACACAACACACCAACAGAGAACACCCACAGGAGAAGAAAGAATTTGTTACAGAATTTTTTTTCTCTCTCACACACACTCTCTCTTGCACTCACACTTACTCACTCACTCCTGGCTGTCTGTTTGTCTCCCGTAATTGAAAAAGCTTTGTTTGTTTCACTACATTTCCATATTCCCATCAACACATTCCCATTTATAATTCATCATTCAGTTTTATTTATTACATTCGTTTTATATTAGAGGGTCCATTATACTAACCAAATATCTCATTTAAAGATGTCGTATAACGATAACAACCCCAATTATTACGATCCCAATCAACAGGGTGGTGCACCACCACCGCCTCCTGGAGATGGATACTATCAACAACCATACGATGATATAAATCAGCATCAACAAGATTACTACGACCCAAATCTTCAATATCAACAACAACCATATGACATGGATCAGTACCAAGAAGGAAGTCAGTATGGAAGTCAATACGGAGGTCAACAAATGAATTCACAAGGCTACAATGCTGACCCAGAAGCATTTTCTGATTTCAGTTATGGTGGTCAAGGTACAGGTACTCCAGGATATGACCAATATGGTACCCAATATACTCCATCGCATATAAGTTATGGCGGCGACCCAAGATCCTCTTCGGGTGCTTCCACCCCAATTTATGGTCAAGGTCAAGGTTATGACCCAACCCAATTTCAAATGTCATCCAACTTGCCATATCCAGCATGGTCAGCCGACCCTCAAGCTCCAATCAAAGTTGAGCACATTGAAGATATTTTCATTGATTTAGCAAATAAGTTTGGTTTCCAAAGAGATTCCATGAGAAATATGTTTGATTACTTCATGACATTATTAGATTCAAGATCATCCCGTATGTCACCAGCTCAAGCTTTATTAAGTTTACACGCCGACTATATTGGTGGTGAAAATGCAAACTACCGTAAATGGTTCTTTTCCTCACAACAAGATTTGGATGACTCATTGGGTTTTGCCAATATGAGTTTGGGTAAAATTGGTAGAAAGGCAAGAAAAGCTTCCAAAAAGTCGAAAAAGGCTAGACAAGCAGTTGAAGAACATGGTCAAGATGTCGATGCTCTTGCTAATGAATTGGAAGGTGATTACTCATTAGAAGCTGCCGAAATTAGATGGAAGGCAAGAATGAACACTTTGACTCCAGAAGAAAGAGTTCGTGATATTGCCCTTTATTTGTTATTATGGGGTGAAGCCAATCAAGTTCGTTTTACTCCTGAATGTTTGTGTTATATTTACAAGGCTGCATATGACTATTTAGAATCTCCATTGTGTCAACAAAGACAAGAACCAGTTCCAGAAGGTGACTATTTGAATCGTGTTATCACTCCATTGTATAGATTCCTTAGATCACAAGTTTATGAAGTATACGAAGGCAGATTTGTGAAACGTGAAAAGGATCATAATAAAGTTATTGGTTATGATGATGTCAATCAATTGTTTTGGTACCCAGAAGGTATTTCTAGAATTATGTTTGAAGATGGATCAAGATTGGTTGATATTCCAAAGGAAGAACGTTATTTGAGATTAGGTGAAGTTGAATGGGGAAATGTTTTCTTCAAGACATACAAGGAAATTAGAACTTGGTTACATTTCATCACAAACTTTAATAGAATTTGGATTATCCATGGTACCGTCTATTGGATGTATACTGCTTACAACTCGCCAACATTATATACCAAGGGTTATGTGCAAACAATTAATCAACAACCACTTGCATCTTCCAGATGGGCTGCTTGTGCTATTGGTGGTGTCGTTGCATGTCTTATTCAAATCTTTGCCACCCTTTTCGAATGGATGTTTGTTCCAAGAGAATGGGCCGGTGCACAACATTTGACTCGTCGTTTGATATTTTTGATTTTGATTTTCCTCCTTAACTTGATTCCAGTGGTTTATACATTCTACATTACCGGGTTAACGATTTATTCAAAGTCAGCCCTTGCCGTTTCCATTGTTGGGTTCTTTATTGCCATTGCTACTTTGCTTTTCTTTGCAGTTATGCCATTGGGTGGTTTGTTTACATCATACATGAACAAGAAATCAAGAAAGTATATTTCATCTCAAGCGTTTACTGCCAACTTTATCAAGTTAAAGGGTTTAGATATGTGGATGTCTTACTTATTATGGTTATTGGTTTTCGTTGCCAAATTGTCTGAATCTTATTTCTTCTTGACTTTATCGTTGAGAGATCCAATCAGAAACTTGTCTACCATGACTATGAGATGTATTGGTGAAGTTTGGTATAAGGAAGCTCTTTGCAGAAACCAAGCCAAGATTGTTTTGGGTTTGATGTACCTTGTTGACTTGTTATTGTTCTTTTTGGATACTTATATGTGGTACATTATCTGTAACTGTATCTTCTCCATTGGTCGTTCATTCTACTTGGGTATTTCCATCTTGACTCCATGGAGAAACATTTTCACCAGATTACCAAAGAGAATTTATTCCAAGATTTTAGCAACCACAGAAATGGAAATCAAATACAAACCAAAGGTTTTAATTTCCCAAATTTGGAATGCTATTGTTATTTCCATGTACAGAGAACACTTGTTAGCCATTGACCATGTTCAAAAGTTATTATATCACCAAGTCCCATCAGAAGTTGAAGGTAAGAGAACTTTAAGAGCACCAACTTTCTTTGTTTCCCAAGATGATAACAATTTTGAAACTGAATTCTTCCCAAGAAACTCGGAAGCAGAAAGAAGAATTTCATTCTTTGCTCAATCTTTAGCTACACCAATCCCAGAACCATTGCCAGTTGATAACATGCCAACTTTTACTGTTTTCACTCCTCATTATTCCGAAAAGATCTTATTGTCATTGAGAGAAATTATTAGAGAAGATGATCAATTTTCCAGAGTCACTTTATTGGAATACTTGAAACAATTACATCCAGTTGAATGGGACTGTTTTGTTAAGGATACCAAGATTTTAGCTGAAGAAACTGCTGCTTACGAAAATGGTGATGAATCTGAAAAATTATCTGAAGATGGTTTGAAATCCAAGATTGACGATTTACCATTCTACTGTATTGGTTTCAAGTCTGCCGCTCCTGAATATACTTTGAGAACTAGAATTTGGGCTTCTCTAAGATCCCAAACTTTATACAGAACTGTTTCCGGTTTTATGAATTATGCAAGAGCAATTAAATTGTTATACAGAGTCGAAAACCCAGAATTAGTCCAATACTTTGGTGGTGATCCAGAAGGATTAGAAATGGCATTGGAAAAGATGGCTAGAAGAAAGTTTAGATTCTTAGTTTCTATGCAAAGATTATCTAAATTCAAGGATGATGAAATGGAAAATGCTGAATTCTTATTGCGTGCCTACCCAGACTTACAAATTGCTTATTTGGACGAAGAACCTGCGTTGAATGAAGATGAAGAACCAAGGGTCTACAGTTCGTTGATTGACGGTCATTGTGAAATGTTAGAAAATGGTAGACGTCGTCCTAAATTTAGAGTTCAATTATCTGGTAATCCAATCTTGGGTGATGGTAAATCTGATAATCAAAATCATGCTGTTATTTTCCATAGAGGTGAATATATTCAATTGATTGATGCTAATCAAGATAACTATTTGGAAGAATGTTTGAAGATTAGATCTGTGTTGGCCGAATTTGAAGAATTGAATGTTGAACATGTTAATCCATATGCTCCAAACTTGAAGTCTGAAGAAAATAAGGAAAAGAGAGATCCAGTTGCATTCTTGGGTGCTAGAGAATACATTTTCTCAGAAAACTCGGGTGTTTTAGGTGATGTTGCTGCTGGTAAAGAACAAACTTTCGGTACCTTATTCGCAAGAACATTGGCTCAAATTGGTGGTAAATTACATTATGGTCATCCGGATTTCTTGAATGCTACATTTATGTTAACTAGAGGTGGTGTTTCCAAGGCACAAAAGGGTTTACATTTGAACGAAGATATTTATGCTGGTATGACTGCCATGATGAGAGGTGGTAAGATTAAGCACTGTGAATATTATCAATGTGGTAAAGGTAGAGATATGGGTTTCGGGTCGATTTTGAATTTCACAACCAAGATTGGTGCTGGTATGGGTGAACAAATGTTGTCAAGAGAATACTACTACTTGTCTACTCAATTGCCATTGGATCGTTTCTTATCATTCTACTATGGTCACCCAGGGTTCCACATTAATAATCTTTTCATTCAATTATCTTTGCAAGTTTTCATTTTGGTTTTGGCAAACTTGAATTCGTTGGCCCATGAATCTATTATTTGTTCTTACAATAAGGATGCCCCAATTACTGATGTGTTATATCCATATGGTTGTTACAACTTGACTCCAGCTGTTGATTGGATTAGACGTTATACTTTATCCATTTTCATTGTTTTCTTCATTTCCTTTATTCCATTGGTTGTCCAAGAATTGATTGAAAGAGGGGTATTGAAGGCATTCCAAAGATTTGCCAGACATTTCCTTTCATTATCGCCAATGTTTGAAGTTTTCGTTGCTCAAATCTATTCTTCATCTGTTTTCACCGATTTAACTGTTGGTGGTGCTAGATATATCTCAACTGGTAGAGGTTTTGCAACTTCAAGAATTCCATTCTCCATTCTATACTCCCGTTTTGCTGATTCATCCATTTATATGGGTTCAAGATTGATGTTGATTTTGTTATTTGGTACCGTTTCCCATTGGCAAGCACCATTATTATGGTTCTGGGCATCTTTGTCTTCATTGATGTTCTCTCCATTTATTTTCAACCCACATCAATTTGCTTGGGAAGATTTCTTTATTGATTACAGAGATTTTATCAGATGGTTATCAAGAGGTAATACTAAATGGCATAGAAACTCGTGGATTGGTTACGTCAGACTTTCAAGATCTCGTATTACTGGTTTCAAGCGTAAGATCACTGGTGATGTTTCTGAAAAATCTGCTGGTGACGCTTCAAGAGCCCATAGATCCAATATCTTGTTTGCTGATTTCATTCCAACTCTTCTTTACACCGCTGGTCTTTTTGTTGCTTATACTTTCATCAATGCCCAAACTGGTGTTACGAGATATCCATATGAAATTGGTAATTCAACTACACCACAACCAGTCAATTCTACTTTAAGAGTGGTTATTTGTGCTTTGGCTCCAGTTGTTATTGATATGGGTGTTTTGGCGGTATGTGTTGCCATGGCATGTTGTGCTGGTCCAATGTTGGGATTATGTTGTAAGAAGACTGGTGCTGTTATTGCTGGTGTTGCCCATGGGTTTGCAGTTGTTATTCACATTATTTTCTTTATTGTCATGTGGGTTACTGAAGGTTTTAGTTTTGCTAGAACCTTATTGGGTCTTGCAACTATGATTTACATTCAAAGATTATTGTTCAAGTTTATGACATTAGCATTCTTGACGAGAGAATTTAAGAATGACAAGGCCAATACTGCATTCTGGACTGGTAAATGGTACAACACTGGTATGGGATGGATGGCATTTACTCAGCCTGCTCGTGAATTTGTTGCCAAAACCATTGAAATGTCTCATTTTGCCGGTGATTTCATCTTGGCTCACATCATTTTATTCTGTCAATTACCAATCTTGTTTATTCCATTAATTGATAGATGGCATTCTACCATGTTGTTCTGGTTGAAACCTTCGAGATTAATCAGACCACCAATTTATTCATTAAAGCAAGCCAGATTAAGAAAGAGAATGGTTAGAAAGTACTGTACATTATATTTCCTTGTTTTGATATTATTTGTTGTTATTATTGCTGCACCAGCTGCTGCTTCTAGTCAAATTGCCGTTGATCAATTTGCCAACATTGGAAGTCCTGGTGATATTACTGCTGGGTTATTCCAACCAAGAAATGTTAGTAACAATGACACCGGTAACCATAGACCAAAGGATTACACATGGAGTTATTTGAGTACTATGGTTAAGTCTACAACTAAGGGTTTCTCAACTAATCCATTTTAGATTAAGTTGAAAGGGTGGTTCATTTTAGTTTTCTTCAGGTATTATTTTGAAGTATTTGTACGTTATATACTATTGTTGTTGTCTTTTTTTTTATATTATTATTATATATATATATTCTTGTTGATTTTTACAATTTGTTTTGTTATTATATTATATTGTAACATTTGTTAAGAATGGTATTAGATATGTAGTTGGGCAATTTCCACTGTAGGTTATCCCGTTGATAGAGGTGTGTAAAGTGAAGGGTAAGTCGCGTGTGTGTAGCTAGAGAAGCAAGGGGAAACAAACAAAGAGAGGAAAAAAAAAGAGAAAGTGTGAGAGGAAATCCACACAATGCAACAAGACAAACAACACACATATTATCAGGATGGTTACTTTTTAAAAATTCCAAACCAGTTGAGTTAACACTATTAAAAATTACACCATTTGTTAACTACCAACCAATTAGACACATACACACACAATGGCATTCTTAAGAGGACACACACTAGCCAAATCAACCAGAATATTACTTGGATTATTAGTCACAATCACCGGATTGATATTTATCCTCAAGTATCGATCCTATCGCATGAATGACGATGGTGGTAATTTCCATGATATCCAAATTCCATTCCTACAATTAATCCCCAAGTCAACAATCTTCAACCCTTGGGTATTGGTGACGTCTATATTTGCTGAGATTTCCATATTTGCATTCATTGTATCATTTGCGGTGTTGTTTATTTCGAGTAAATTTGTGGAAAGGTTTTGGGGATATTTAGAAGTGGTTAAGTTTGTGATTATCGTTGGGTCCATTACTAATTTGACTACTGTTGTCGTTGCCATTGTTTCCAATATTATTAGAAACGATGTGGAAAGTATGAATAAACCATTAGGTGGTGGGATCTCATACTATTTCGGGTTCTTGGTGGTGTTTAAACAATTAATCCCCGAGCATAATATTGTGTTATTCCAAGGTTTGGTCAATTTTAGAATTAAACATGTCCCATTCGCAATGTTAGTCTTGGTAAGTGCGTGGTCGTTATTAATTAGCAGATCATTATATCCTGCAATCCCATCAATTGGAAGTTTCTTTGTTTCTTATTTCTACTTGAGATTCTTCCAACGATTCCTTGCTCAACCAACTTTACCAATCACTTCAGCCACTGATAATATTAATAGTACGGTAATGTTGGGAGATGCTTCTGATACGTTCCAATTGTGTGAATTCTTCCCATCAGCAATGAAGCCATATTTGGCACGGGTTTTTGATAGTGTTTATGACGTGAGTGTGTTGGTTGGGTTGGTGACTCCATTTAATGATGAAATGGTTCAACAATGTAATTTGAGAGCACAAAAGACTCAGGAACAGGTTGGTAAGATGCAGAAACCGGTCTCTGCTTCAGTTGCGGAGAGAAGAAGACAGGTCGCATTACAAGTTATTGAAGATAGAATAAACAGAGAAACGTCCAGTGGGAACGCTACTCCAACTTGAACAGATGGACCATGAAGGTTTGGACTTGTTTTAATGGAACACTGTCTTTTACTTGGTGAATATACTAATGGGGAGGTGTATTCCATGTAGAATTAGAGATTGTATGTATATATATTGTATATGGAAATGGATGTGTTAATTAGATGGTGATGTTTGTCGCGACAATTATTTGTGTCACTTTTATATTTTTAGATTTTTGTTGCTCGCCTACTTTTGACACACACACAAAATTTCAAGCATGTTTGACGTTTATGTAGTTAGAACATTGATCAGGATTAGAGAATCATCCTTCAGCATGTTTAGTGGTGGGTCAGGGAAGTTTAAACCCAGGCATGGAAAGCATAATAGCATTTCATTCTTGCCAATACCAGCAACATTTAGTACTTCATTACAACGACGGAATATTCCTCAAATATTGTTGATCATCTTGTTGATTGTATATTTCTTCAACCCATTTACATTGATATCACACTATTTCCGTGCCAGTCCAATATCCAAATATCCGCCTCCCCATGCGTTGACAAGCAAGCATACTATAAACTCTCACTCCAAATTCATTTATCCTCATATTGAAGATGCTCCAAGTTTGAAAGATATGCCAATTGATAAGCTTATGAAGGTGTCACAAGTGAGAGACGCCAATTTCCCGGAAATTGAAAAGACAGTATTTGCATCATTAAATTCAATGGACGATCCTGATCCAAAAGTTCAACGCGAAAAGGAAAAGGAAGAAAATGCCGTGTCTGATATTGCCAAAGTGATTAATAATTTCAAGAATCATGATAAGGTAATCTTTAATCCAAAATCAATGTCCAATTATCCCGAAGTGGTAATTGTAACCTCGATCGATTACACCAAATACTCCGTTGATGCCTTGGTCAAAATTGTCCAAAATAGAGTCGATTACGGTCATTTACATAATTATGGAGTATATGTTCGTTGGAGTCAAGAATTCCTCCCCATAATCAACTCAGTCAATAATCTATATGAACGCGAACGATCAAAATGGGTCCGCATATACGCACTACAAGCAGCCCGATTTGCCTTCCCCCACGCAAAATGGTTCTGGTATCTCGACCAAAGCTCATTCATCATGGATATGAATGTCAATATCGAAGAATATATCTTGACCCCGACGGCATTGGAACCAATAATGATGCGGGACCAACCATTGGTGCCTCCAAAGGGGGCAATCAAAACATACAAGAGCGTAAAGGCAGAATCGATTAAGTTGATCCTCACCCAATCGGAAACCATGGTTGAAACAGCATCATTCTTGATTAAAAATGATGAGATATCCAAATCGATTATTGAATCCTTGGGTGATCCATTATATTTGAATTATGTAAGTTTCCCATATGGGCCCGATTCGGCATTGACGCATATTTTACAATGGCATCCGTTTGTTTTGAGCAAGACGTCAATCGTGCCTACCAAGACGATATCTGCTGCGCATCGGTTTAGAGATGATACCCCAGAGCAATTTGTTTATAGTGAGGGTGATTTTGTGGTTCAATGGGCTGATTGTAAAACTGCAGATGTGTGTGAAAAGCTCTTGGATGAATATTATCCAAAGATCAAGAAACCAAATTAGGTAATAGGATTGTTTAATATATTACAAAGTGTAGATTTAATAGAAATATAATATATTTTATGTTAATGTTGAATATGTCAAAAGTTATCTAATGTTATGCTCTCAAATTTCTCAATAATTTCAGTATCAATGTTTCTATCGGTCAGTTTAAGTTTCCCAAACTTGATTCGTCGCGCCAACTCCCAATTGCCAATTAGTCCTTCCATATGTCTTATCCCAGTCGGGTTATCCACATTCACCGTCGGGATAACTTGTCCACAATTCATAAATATCACAAAATATGCCAATTCCCGAAATGATGAATGCTCACTATATGGCAATGAATAGATCCTGTATAGTCCCTTGTCTGGTTTTCCCTTTTGATTTGCCGAGTTTTTCGCCATGGGAGACTGAGATAAAACATCATCCAAATATGAAAATTTTGGCTTTGTGGATAATATATCCACAAGTTCATATAAATGATTCTTTGGAAGTGAATCCTCATCTGATATCCCACGAGGAGAACCAGGGGCAAAACTCCACCCGGTAGGTCTTAACCCAACACATCTTTCAAACGTTTCATAATATCGATTATGATTGAAATAATTTGAGAGTTCTTGGATTGCACTAACGATTTTCATTGGGACCAAGTGAATCACACAGTCACAAGTATCGTTACCCAATTCGTTCAATGTTAGGACCTCATTGAGATATTCATCATCATATGTTTTTAAAATTTCTAACTTATTGCTTCTACTGTTTATGTTCAGCACATATATCGGGCACTTAAGCATTTTCAGGATGCTAATGGCAAGCTTCTCTTTACCAATGACATAGGTTCCAACCAAAATCAAAAACTTCTTTTTCTTTTTCATGGAGGTGAGCTTTAAAAAATCAGTTATTCGGGATTGAGTGAACATGCCAAACCATGTGCTAAACAACGACGTACCATTTTCATCAGTGGATTGTTCAATTAAGTCTTTAAACATAGTAGCGACTGACTCGCAAACCAACTCTTGGGCTGGGAAATTAAAAGCCGGAGACATGTAGGTGGTATCAAGGTAAACTTTATCAAGTATCAACGGACTTGGATTGGATTGTAAATTGAAACTTTTCAATAGTGGATGGTTAAGGATTTCACCATTCACTCTGAAGTCTCCACAGTGTAAGATTCGATACGTTTGTTTATCGAGACTGATTGATTCAAATAAGAAAATTGCCGCCCCAGGACAATGATTCGCGGTAATTGGGGTGACATATAACCCTGGATCGCCTTCATTACTTTCAATACCACCATCTGGTATTTCATGGGTGTACGATTTGATCTTATATCTGGTGTCCATTTTCAATTGTCTTATAAATCGTGGGTCAATCGAGAAGTATAAAGTAAGCAATCGTCCTGTAATCTCAGTACAATAGATGATTTTTCGATATTTAGAATCATTCTCATAATCTGTATCATCCTTGAATACTCTTTCATATGACCATGCTTTCGAGATTCCTCCGTAATGATCGGAATGAAAATGGGTTAGAAAATATTGACAAACATTGTCATCAGGAGCAAAACTAAACGCGTCCACACTAACTTGATACCACGACTCTTTTGGTTTATCAATTGGAAATCTCATAAGCTTAAGATGAGGGATAGGCTTCTTGTTCTTTGAACCGTTAATAGTCTTCGGTGGTTTGATTACATCTTGCTTTTTGCTTTTTGGAGAGGAGTCGTTGATGTATCTTTGACTCCCTGGGTGAACTGAAGATGGGGCTGAAGTAACTACTTTTCGTCGCTTTGTTTCTTGTTGTATTGAGGTTTTTGTGAGTTTAATTTCTTCCTTCTCAACGAAATTGACACGAACTAGACACGTATCTACATGATCAGTCCTGTCGGATATCGTCAACTTGCTAATATCAAGGCTGCAAATTGGACATGCAATCTGGGTTTCCAGCTTGAATTGTAGGGTAATATCTGCTTGATCATTGGATACAATGTTGCTACCTTGGTCTGCACAACTATCATCTTCATTATCAGACATGATTTCAATAACCTCTTCACAGGTTGTAAATCGTTCACGCGTCTTGCGATGGCTGAATTCAAATATCGACCGTTGTTTCATTCTACTCTTGACTTTCCTACCTTTAGTAGGATTATCCTGTTATAACTCTGGGTATTAATATTCTTTAAACTATTAATTTAATCTCAAGTATTATTAGTCCATGACTATTGTATTGTAGGTACCTTAAAACTGATGATTGGTGGTTGTAAAAAAAATCGCACCTAAAGTAGATTAAGTATTTTTGGGTGTAATTGATACAGCAACATTGAGTGATATTTCTCCCCTTGAAGATCACACTAAGTGCAATCAAGATGGGATTGTTAACAATTATAAAGAAGCAAAAGCAAAAGGATAATGAAATACGTATATTGACCTTGGGATTGGATAATGCGGGCAAAACAACAATCATTAAACAGATGTTGGGTGAGGACACCCAAGCAATCAGTCCAACGATGGGGTTTCAAATTAACACGATAAATTATGACAATTTTACATTAAACTTTTGGGATGTTGGTGGCCAGAATAGTTTGCGATCCTTTTGGGGGAATTATTTCGATAAGACCGATTTGGTTATGTGGGTAATTGATGGATTGAGTATTGAACGGTTATCGGAATCGTATCAAGAATTGAGAGAGAAGGTAATTTTACAGGATCGTCTTTTAGGAGTGTTTTTAATCGTAGTAATTAACAAAATTGATTTGATTCCAGAAGCAGAATGGAATCAGTTAAAGGAGCGGGTGATTAAGGAGCTTGATTTAGTACAACAGATTCCAGAAGACACTAAATGGAATGTTGTTATTGCCAGTGGGAAATCTGGATATGGTGTTCAAAACATCTTACGATGGATCACATCACGAGAGTTTTAATTATCTCCTTTAGAAATTGATTCGCCTCTCCTTTGGATATTTGAGGACAATATCGTAAGAACAATTGGAGATGAAGAGAATTCTATAGTTAATGGAAAGCAAAACCACGAAAACTAGGTCAACAAGGCAAAGACAGACAGTAACACCTCCTTAATAATTAATTCCATTATGAATTTAGTTGCAACTTATGAAAAATAATAAATGGAATAATGTCAATTAATTATCTTAAATAGGAAAGGTAATGAAAGAAGTGGCTAATAATAAGAACAAATTTAGAGTTGTAATTGAGACCGATCTACACAGTAAGTGCGCCCGTTGGCTGATGTCTGTCAATTTGCTGTCCGGCGATTTGATACGTTGTCCTATTGTGTTAAAAATTGGAATGTGGTGAGGTGGATAAGAGTGTGTCCCCTGTCAGTGTTAGGTCATGGAAAATCACTGATGCTTACAAGGCGTCGATAATGAGAATACTACAAGTGTTTGGTTGTTCAGTCGGTTTA
Organism: Hemisphaericaspora xylanilytica; assembly: GCA_030563365.1. Lineage (NCBI taxonomy): Eukaryota > Fungi > Ascomycota > Pichiomycetes > Serinales > Debaryomycetaceae > Hemisphaericaspora > Hemisphaericaspora xylanilytica. The sequence continues at coordinate 3,070 of JAKUCC010000592.1, read as the reverse complement.
TAATTCTTGTTGCCGATCTTTTTCTCAATTATAATTGCTTAGCCAGTTGGTTACTTTACAGTGGGTTGATCTTGTCAACAGAAGAAAAAGCCAAGATCCCTCAAAGCCAAGAGATGAGAGAATCTTGGCTTTGTCTTGTGTTGTGAATTTAATTAACAAAGTGAATTTCCACACGTCGCGGTAAATAAGTTTTCCAAATGAACAATGGGACACGGACGCGAATTGGTGCTTAACTTATTATTTTATTTTTTTGTATTTCCGAATTTTACCCAATTGGGAACATATACTCATCATTATGCATTTTACTCCTTTGACAGATTGCATAATAAACATCAAAGCTTTCTTCTATTCAAAACAAACAGGCATGATATTACATGAAATGGACAATTAATTTTGAGACAATTATGTGGATATTTTCTTGTTGGGGATTTTTGTTTAGGATAAATTCATATAACTAGTTATAAAATTGATGGAATATCATCCTTAAGCAATCCCACATCCACTCATCCTTCACAAATTGTATACATATTCCTTCGATATCTGCACATCATTCCAATCTGGCAGATCCGCAATAATGACAACTGAAGCGTGTAAATCCGAACCAAATGCATCGCACCCCGTTTCCCAATTGTATGCTTCCGAACGCAAGCATATAGATGATTTGATGGAAGTGCTATCAGTCATCAAAACAGGAAAATCAACCCAATCTCCCCTTTCATCCATAGTACGAGGATTACACACCAAAAGCACAAGTCTACTATCCATCTTGGATAAAACTCTAGTAGAGTGTGAATCAGATGGAACATTGGGCTTGGAAGCATTCAAAACATTTGTTAATGAGCTCATTTTATGGTTAGATGATAATTATTTAACTTTACTCAACAAGTACTCACTGGGATTGATCACAGGTGAAGATGCAACCAATTTTGATTCAAAATGTTTGTATTGTCCCATAGAAAACTTGACTCATTATATAACATTCATTAAAGCATGCTCCCAATACTTGCGTAATCCATTTATATTTTCCAAGTTAGCCACTATTAAAGAGAAATTGGAAATGGTGGTTAGTGATCATAATAAGCATCTCGATTTAAAAAGATTGAATGCCATACTGTTTACCAATGTACGACCATTTGGTAGTTATCAACAGAGGGCCAAACAACTAGTGTCAAGTTATTTCACAATTGATCAAATCGTAGAAAGAAGTGTCGATGAATCACTTTTCATCGAATTTAATGGAAATCAGGAGCCTATTGAGTTGGTATTGTTAGATCTTACAAGAGCGGGTGATTATAATGCATTGGCAATTTTATCAGTTGATTATGAAAATGGAAAAGAAGTAACAAGGTCTTTAAGGTACCCACCATTTAGGCTTAACGAAGTTTCGTTTGCATATACGTTAAACACATTGGAATTACATGCAATCAATTTTTCCAATGCAACAAGCACTGCCAAGGACACCATTATAATCCATGGTAAAGATTCAGAGTTATTGAAAAATTGGGCTAACAAATTAGCAAGTATATTCCCATCAGAGAGAAGTGATTCCCCAAAGAGCGAGCTTTTCCTTGTTAACAATCAAAATAGCTCGGCGAAGTTCCTTGGATTGGGAATTGACATGATTGAAAGTGCGAATAATTCAGTGGAGAATGTTGCAAAGACAACCAATATAAATGATGAATCCCCTCAATTAAGGTTCAAGTTTTGCATGAAGAAATCGCCACTTGGAGAAAATAAGAATTCTTCCATTTCAACCACCGATAACTCCCCTGTTAAAGATCAATATGAACGTTCCTTGCCCATTATAAAGAAAACGTTATCAAAATCTCCATTTGGCATTGATGAAGATGGAGATAGTGATGAAATTTTAATCCAAATGACACCTCTGTCATCCCTCCAATTACTTAACCCCAATGTTGAAGAAAGACCGGTCTCTTCTCAGGCAGAAATTGCACATCTTAGTAGTCTGGTAGAGTCTCCTGAAAGTATTGTTGACGATTCCTTCGTGATAGGGCGTGATGACAGCCAGGTGCAGGAGAACAAGAAAAACCAACTTGCTATTTCACTTCCAGACGTATCAACTACACAATCCAAATCGACTTTGTACCAATTACCAACTGGATCTACAATCGATCTTGCCAATTTCGGGAAGAGACACGAACCTTCCTTTGCATCTGTTGAATCATTACCAAACACCAAAAAGACAAAACAACGACGTAAATCTATCTTCGGAGTATTCAAGAAGACATCAAAATCCAATTTGACTTCTTTAACGCCTGGATTTGAAGCTGTTCCAGCCCCAATCAAAACACAACCCGTCAAAAAAGAAATTGCTCCCATTCCCACCGAGCTTCCCGCGCCAACAAGGGAATCGTCTAGACAAGAATTAAAACCTTTGCCTCCTATCAATGTGGAATCAAAGAAACAATATACGGTACAAGAAGCCCCAACTGCAGAAAGATCATCGGATGATAACGAAACAGCTCAACAGGAAAAACGAAAATCTACTCTTCCAGCCCCATTTGCATTGCCATCGTCAACATCGACATATTTCTTCAAACCATCTCGGAGTGGTACGATGGTTACTCAGACCAATGGTTCGACGACTAATGATAGAGATGATAAAGAAGAATTACACATTCCACAAGAATTAAAGGATATAATAAACCTGGATGATACTATAGACTTCTTTATTAGTCCTACTGCTGCAAAGGCCATGAAGATATCAAAATGGAAAGAAAAGTATGGGAAATGGGAAATGCTTACAGTTAGCGAAAGATTGTTTATCAAAATTGTTATGAATTATGAGTTGAAGAAGTATTGGTTGATTGTTTTCAAGGAAGAGTTTGATATTCGTTGTAATCATTTTATTGACATTCCATTGGTATTATTAGACCTTGACCCAGCTATTTCTGAAATACGAAGATCAGCAGCATTGGATTTACAAATAAGTTCGAATAATTCAATCACGTCAGAAAAAATTCGTATTATAATAAGATGCACCACAGGAGCTTTAATTAACAGCATCTTTACCAATTTAGAAAATGCTCTTTCGAGCATATTATCAAAG
>JAKUCC010000591.1:0-32937 GCA_030563365.1 Hemisphaericaspora xylanilytica | reverse complement strand
CATGTCATCATCGAATTCAAATTCCGAACAAAACACTAGTCCCTCTTCAAACGAAAACCAATCACCAGGATCAAACGATGGCGCATTAACCCCCGGTGGGTCTGCATATATACCAAAAAGTTTACAACCGTTATTAAGTTTCCCATTAGAAGAAGGCCAGAATAAAGATGAAAGTGAATCATCATCAAATTCTGATGATAATGAGGACGAGCACCAGCAACCACTCCACCAGCAACAAATACCATCATCACAAGAAGTTCCACACGCAGAGAATGTCCCTGAATTGAGAATTCTGCGTATGGAGAGTAATGGTGGAAGTAGTGTAAATGGTGGGAGTCATCATCGAGACGATAATTCACGAAAGAGACGAATATCAGACTTGAGCGATATTGACAAGAGACCAGGACAGTCTGCTGCTTCACCAGCAAGTAGTGTTAAAAGTACCGGTTCATCAAAGTCGAAAAAAGGGTTGTCAAACGAAAAGGGGAAAAGCACAAGATTATTGTACGATTCGGCTGGTAATTTACGATATATTGGTGAAAGTAGCCCTCTTTCATTATTGTTTGATTGTCGTAACATTTTCATTTCCACCATTGGTCCTTCAGACTTCACGGGTGACCCACAAGGAGTGAATATAATTGATGGTGCAGGGATAATCCAACCAAGACAACCAATGCAATTGCCCAAGCGAGAGCATTGTAATATTATGGTGAAATTCTTTGAAAATAACATAAATCAAACGTGGTATGTGTTCAATATGAAGCATTTTAAAGTTAATGTGGTTGATTATATTTATGATAACCCTGTTCGGGCCAAACCAGAAAAACTTGCATTGTTGCATCTTACATTGGCGGTAGGATTCTTGTTTGCGGAAAAATCCAAGAATTATATCATTGAGGAATTGGAACCAACCACATCGGTAGATTTCTTTGAAAGTGGATTCAATTTAATGCGGAATATCATTGATGATGGGAAATTGTGGCTTTCACAAGCATATTTTCTTGTGTATTTCTACTATCAATCTACTTCAAAGAGAAGCTCGTCATGGTTAATGTTATCCACGGCAATTAGAAATGCCCAAGCATTAGGGTTACATCGTAAAGTCATAAATGAATCTTTCCGGGATCAAAGTTATGTTGAGCATAGAAGAAAAATATGGAAAAGTTTATATATTTGTGATCGAATTTCATCAATTTTATTAGGAAGACCATTGTTGATTAGTGATTATGATTGGGATGACTTTGAGTTTGAAAATAATACCATATTGAGAAATCCCGACGGAAGTATGAACATGTTTGACACATGTTTGGATCATAATGCCCATTTGGCCAGTCTTTTGGGGAAAATTATTCAGCATTTTTATATTGATGGGATTGTTGATTTACGTCGTGCGGAAAGAATCGCAATTGATTTGAAGTTGTGGTCAATTAATTTACCGCCTGATATTCAAATTGATAAGATTTTGATGGATTACCATCATGCTGCACCATCACCTACGGATGAAGCGATGAGAAATATCAAAAGAGATAATTATTCATTGTTGTTGATGCATATGTCACAGTTATATGGCATCATGTTATTAGGGAAACCATTTTTTATGTATCAATTATTCAAGAGACACAATGAACCGCAGCAACTTCACCGAGGTCACAAGGGAAGCAAGCAAGAAGCCATCATGGCGAACTTTTGTTCTGCAAGTATTAAATCATCAGTGTTGATGATTCAATTGGTACATTTTTATAAGGAGCACAATCCGCAAAGGACGGAACTGTATGTTTTAATCAACTGTACATTTAAGGCAGGATTAATACTTGGTTTGACTATCTTGTATCGTCAAACTAATCAATATGAACCGGATGAATATACTATTGACATGTTGGCCGAGAAGTTGATGATTGCAAAATCGGTACTTTTATTCTACAGTCGCCTGAATGCAACCGCGGCAAGATTCCACACCATTATTACCAAGATGTACAAAGCACTTGAAGTTGCATTTAGACAACCTAGGAAAGAAGTCAGAGCACACTCTTCCCACGCGGCCCATCAACATCCACAATACTCGATTTATCCTATGCGCCAATCCAGCTCAATTGGTGAACATACACAATTACCTATCCCAACTCCTTTCCAACACCGTGACTCCCCAGCACAAGCTTCCACCCCATTTAAGAACCAACAAGCTCCCGGTGCTCATTCTGTACAACAACAACAGCAACAAGCCCAGCAACCGAGACATGCTGTTGGACTTGATTTAGATCCGTCTCTCGAGAGTCCCGATTCAGTTGCTTCCAATCCACAATTCCCAATTAAGACCCCTGCGGGTATTGTTCAATCGCAACTCCAATCGCCGTCTAGTTTCCCCACGACATTTGAAATTGCTACTACTACAGAGTTGGAGAATTTGATGAATTTCCAACAATTTTTCGTTCCCTCGGCTGCGAATTCGTTAGTGTCTGGACAAGAAGGTAGTACCCAGAAACCAACGAATAACAATGAGCCATCTTTGGATGCATTTATGTACAATATTGGGATTAATGATTTGCTATTTGAAGGAAGTACCCATTTGAATTAAGGGGAAGTCATTCTTGATTGTATTACTTGTATATCTCTATATAAACTAACAACTGTATAATAAATATAATTAATGTGAATATACTATCAATTCCTAAATAAACTCTTCAATAGCTTTCAAAACCGCCTCATCATCTTCAATAGCAATCCAATGCCCAACATCAAGTTCCTTAAGGGATTTATTTGGAGTTTTGTTTGCGATTTCCTCAACGCATCCAGTCCAGGGACTAGTCAAATCCTGTTTCCCATATATGATCATTGTTGGTTTTGAATTCTTGGAATAATCCAAATCATACTCGGCGCCACTGGCAATCGCGTGACAATTGGCGATATACCCCTCCACGGTCTGGCTTTGGATTAATTGACGAATGAATGCCTTTTTGAATGGTGTGCATTTATCCCCCGTTGCTGCATTGGGGATAATATTTGAGAAATCAATCAAGGATGGTTTTTCAGTCAAGGAATGGATCCGATCAAGGAAGATTTGGGTTAATTTTGGAGTGGGGTGCACGGGGCCGATGAGGATGTTTTTTATAATGTTGAGCTTGTCGCTGTGGAAGATATTTATATAGTTGACCAACATCCCCGACATGGAGTGTCCGACGAGGATGATGTTGGAGTTGTCGAGGTTTAGTTCTTTGATGGTGGTGATTACGTTGATGGCCAAATCGTCCAAGGATAATCTTGGACGGTTTAGTTGGGATTGGGCGGCACCTTCATGATCGAGCATTAAGACATTGTGTTGGGATGATAAGGTGGTTGCGATCGAGTAGTAGAAGTTTTGCGATGATCCGAGTCCGTGTAAGAATACCAAGAGGGTGGATGAGGGAGTTTGAGGTTTGAGTAAGGTGTAGAATTGTTTGGCTGATGTGTAGGCTGCAATCATGGCGGGTGATAGAAATTCGAGTGGTTGATTAGGATGAGTCGGTAGTATCAAGATGAAAGAAGATTGTTGATGGAGTAGCGGTGTGTTTGAATATGATTTCAATGTTTGTGAAAATTAATGAGACAAACGGAAATCAGGGCATTTGAACCGAAAACCAAAATAACGGATATTCCATTTTGGGGAGAATGCGGGAACTGTCAATTTCTGTCCCTCCCTTCCCCCCCACATAACATACGATGCATGGCTACACAAAACTCAATTTTCCGTACCTAAACAAAAAGCATTGCCAGACAGATTCTTGGGTGGAAAAAGCAACTATAATAAACAAATCGTAAAAATCCGCTTATTGTCATTATTTATTATTTGTGATGGTAGTATAAGCTTACTAAGCTGACTTACAAATAACTCGGAGATATGCAGAGTACAAAGCTCCTGACACAACAATGGTAGTCCAATAAGTTCAATGTGTTTGTGTTTTTATTTTTTCAACTGGATGAGATTTCCTGATGAGCTGTCTCTCTCTCTCTCGACCCCCCCGCGTGCGGTCCCCCCTCCACGCCATAAAGGACAATTGTTCCCACAAATTTCCTTCCCCATAAAATCATTACTACTTTCCCCTTCTTTCATATGATACAATTATCATCATTACTAAGCAAAAGAGCAATACACACAATGACTACCACCACCAAATACTCGCCATCCCTCGCATCCAACGAACAATTCAAACAATTCATTGTCGATTTCTACAAGGCATCCGACAACAAACCACCCTCACCACCAACTGCGGACCCATACCTTCAATTCTTCACCCCGGAATGTCCCTTAACTATGGCATCCAAGAGAGTGGAAGGACACAATGAAATCACCGGGTTGAGACAAGGTATGTGGACATCAGTCACCAAGAGACATCATGTTGTTCAACATGTTGCTAGTGTTGATGATGAAACGGTGTTGATAAATGGATATGTTGACTATACCCTCATCAACAATAAGGATATTACTACTGAATGGGCTGCGATTATGAAGTTAGCAAAGTCTGATGAAGGATATAAGATGAAGTTCTACCAAGTGTATTTAGACCCTTCTGTGGCTGCCAAGGCATTAGCTGAGTAAATAGATTTGTATGAAGTAAATAGTGTGCTATAGTAATAGAAAAAGTCAAATATAATAATGCAAAGATACAGTTTCCTAATTGGGAATATCCGTAATTAGTTTATTGTTAGATATGTCATAATGTATTGTTAAGCGGAATTATATTTTGTGTAACAGGAACTGATTAAAAAGAAACACAATGAATAAATAAAAAAATAAAAGAAGAGAAGAAGAAGAGACAGAAATCCCCGAGCCATTTCTGTTTGAATATCCGCAAATTCATAAAGGTTATGACCGATCACAAGTAATGCCCACACCGGACTTATACCCAAGAACGATTTTGACGTTTATTTAATGAAGCTATTCTTCATTAGGAAGTTCATTCTCCCTTTTTTTTTATTTATTTTGACAGAAGAAACCTTCCCCTTCTTTCTTTATCAACGCGCAAATCAAATACTAACCCAACCCCTCCATAACATGACTATTGAATACTCAGCATTAGAAGAAACTGAAAGAATCTTTGCCAGTTTATTGTCCTCAGATTTGATTCCTCAAGAGTTAAAACAAAAGGCTAAACAAGTCACTTTCCATAATGAACGTAAACAGTTAAGTGTTCCATGTCCATTAAAACAAACAGAAATGATTTCTGCTTTGAAAGCGTTAGAAGCAACTGTTGCATTAGCTATTGAAGAAGAAAGATATGGAAATTCGGTTGCTGGTAGTGATAATTGTAAGATTGACTTACAACATGCGTTATTGTTCTTATTTTCAACTTATTGTGCTAGTGTGAATGGGTTCTTTAAGGGTGATAAGGTTGAAGTTTTGAAGTATTTAAAGCCAACTGATTTAAACCAAGCTCAAAGTGATCCATACAGAAGAATGTCTGCTAACTTGTATAGAACTAAAGAAGGTAATCGTTATTACCATATCCATGGTTCTTTAGAAGCATCCACTACTTTAAAGATGATTGGTTTACCTCCATTTATTCCAGGCTTTACTGATTATGACGCTATTGTTAAGAAGTACCAAGATGTTTTGGATAATTATACTTGTGATGAATTGGAAGCCTTGAACGTTGAACATAAACAAGCCGGTATTGAAGCGTTTAAACCAGAAGACTTCTTAAAGACTCCACACGGACAAACCATTAGTAACACTCCTGAATTTGAAGTTGACACTTTAGAAACCACCACTCCACCAGTTCCATTTGCTCCATCTTCCAACAAGAAATTGTTAGAAGGGATCAAAGTTTTAGAATTATGTCGTATTATTGCTGGTCCTACTATTGGTAAGATCTTAGCTGAATATGGTGCCACTGTCATCAAAGTCACCAGTGATGAAACTCTTCCAGATGTTCCATTCTTCCAAGTTGATGGTAATATGGGTAAACATACAACCAACTTAAACTTAAAGAATGCGGAAGATAGAGTTAAGTTTGAAGAATTATTGAAGGATACTGATATTGTTATAGACGGTTATAGAGCAGGTGCCATTGAAAAATTGGGGTATGGTCCAAAGAAATTAGCCGAACTTGGTATTGCCAGAGGAAAGGGATACATTTACGGATCGGAAAATTGTTTTGGATTCACTGGTGAATGGTCGCACAGAGCCGGTTGGCAACAAATTGCCGACTGTGCATCCGGGGTTGCCTGGTTGCAAGGTTTATCCTTGGGTAAAGACGAGCCAATGGTTCCTCCATTCCCAATGAGTGATTATGGTACTGGGTGTATGGTTGCCATTGCTATTTTATTGGCAGTCTACAAGCGTAACAAGTATGGTGGTAGTTACTGGGCCAAGTCATCATTAGTGCAATATGATTTGTTATTGATGAAGCAAGGTCAATATCCAAAAGAAATTTGGGAATCTCAAGTTATTAACAATCCAATCTTTGCTAATTTCTTGAAATTAAGATATTATGACTCAGTTGATAGAATCAGTAATACTGCTTTGAGAGCATTATTGGTTCAACAACCAGATATCTTGAAGAATGAACATTATTTCACCTCGATGGAATCCGAAGGGTTTAAGGGAACTATCAGAGTGTTAAGACCAGTTTGTGAGTTTGACAATCTTGATTTAGGTTATAGATGTGTCAGTAGACCCAACGGATCGGATGCCCCAGAATGGTGGTAGTTTATAGATAGTCGAGACCCGATCGTTTTTGACTATTGTTGTTGCATTAGCTTATTATTTATTTTGGTTTATAACAATACATTCCTTAAAGAGGAAACATGTATGAGTAATACATAGTAATAGATTCTCTTGAATATGATTTGCTGTAGATTTTGAACATCATGTACTGGCGCATTAAATTGCCGTTTTCGAAATATAGTTTAACTAAAATTTGATAGTACACAAATGTATATCTTACATTGGCCACACGTAGAAGGTTACCCCAAACCGAGGTACTTTAGAGGTGTTTTAGATGAAATTTCCATTGTTCTCGTTTTTTTTATGGTTAAGAGCATACTGGGGACAATCAAAAAATGTTGGTCCGTTCGGCAAATCTTTCACTGATTTGTCATGAGGGACATGATAAGGCACGGGTGAAGGGCAATATCTAGGTAGTTGATCATTGATCCCACCCTGTATAAATAAATGTTGGGGAGGTGGGTGGGCATCATTGATGAGTCGGAATTAATCACCAATTAAACCCGAACTGTGCATAGATTAGGCAGATGTGCATTTACTTGGTCCGATTGATCCTGGAAAATGGTCTAATAAATGTAGAAAACTGTCGGGAGCGGGAGACAAAGTTATCGTCAATAAAACACAAAGTGACGATAGGGTTACACTGGGTGGTTGTGTTAGTCTCTTATTGTTTGCTGTGTTTCAATAATAATTGTCTATCCGTCTCTACCCCCCACCACAGTGAATGACTATACAATGTACGGTGTGGATGAATGGAGGGAAAAATACACACAAGGTGGCTGATGATGCCACCCGGTTCATTTTTGCATATGTAGTTTACCTTGCTTACATTATTACTAGTTGTAAATTAGATTGTAATGGTTTGGTTTTGCTTTGTTGATTAGATAGTCTATCTTACTCCGCAATTAACGGTGTCTGTCTCTCCCCTCCGGGGGGAGTGTTACAACAAACTATTTAAATGTCCTTGTCGTGAGTCTGGTCAATCTCCAGATCTAAAGAGTTAGAAGTGATTTTTTTTTTTCCTTCTTTTCTTTTTTTCTTTTTTTCTGATTTACCACCAAACAACAAACACAACAAGAACAACCGAGGTGTGAGTGAGTCAGTAGGGTTTTAGTTGAGTTCAATTAGGTATCCCTATTGCATTTTCACAAAAGGCTAATTATTTTATTTTAACCACTTTACGTTTTCTTTATATAAACCAACATTGACAACTGAATCACACACCCCCCGACTAAATACAAGAGTACAAGAGTACAAGTACAAGGATAAACGGAAATTGATCTTTTTCTTTAAACTTTAAAAGGGCCCCACCAATCAACAAAGAAAATGGATTCTGAACGAACAAAAGTATCAAGAGCTTGTGATTACTGCAAGAAGCGAAAGTTTAAATGTAGTGGAAAATCACCTTGTGACTTATGCACCAAGAAGGAAATCGAATGTACCTTTAGTATCATTGATCGAAGGACAATCAGAAGAAAGAACAAAAAGAGAACAGTCAAGAATAAACCAAAGGTAACCAAGGATGATGGGACCATAGACAAACACATATTGAAGATATTGGCGAAAAAGAGTCACATCCCAAAGCATTATCAACCATTAATGACATTCCCATTGCATAAAGTTGACGCCACAACCCAGGTTGACGAAGATGACGCCAATGAACTGGAGAACGACCATGCGAAGCATGAAATCGGACTTGAAAAGACTTCATTCACAACCCACAATCCCGGAGCAGGATTATGTAACGATGGAGAGAATGGAATATGTGAAGATGGAACTTGTGAAGAAGAAGAAAGCATACCTAAAGAACCAAGTCAGAAGGAGATTAATAAACTACTAACTGGTTCTTCAAAAAAATCATCACGAGAACGGGAAGCTCCAAGAATTCTTTACGATTCAGCTGGTAATTTACGATATTTCGGAGAGAGTTCACCACTTGCTTTCCTATTTGAATGTAAGAAGATCTTTAGTGATAGAATTGGTGAATCAGCATTCACTGCCCAAGATACCAATTATGAAATTACTGATGTGCCCGATGACTCATCAGATGCAACCCAAATCCCACTCCCGCCAAGAGATATTTGTGATCATTTGGTCAACATATTCTTTATCAACATTTCCCAAGCATGTTATTTATTCGATATGAATTATTTTGTACCCAATGTGGTTGATTACATTTATATCCACTTTGATAAATCGCCCCCTGAAAAAATCGCATTGTTATACCTTGTCATTGGTCTTGGACTAACATACGCAGAATTATCTCGTGATGATATCGTGCTTCAAATGCCTTCTCCTCAAATGAAGGGAAAGGCTTATTTTGACTATGGGATGTACTTGACCAAGAAATACATGAATAGTGGACATTTATGGATTACCGAAGCTTGTGTGGTGGCATACTATTACTACCAAGCTGTACAACAGCGAAACACCGCCTGGTTGATGTTGGGTATGGCGATTAGAAATGCCCAAGCGTTGGGATTGCATCGAAAATTCATAAATGAGTCATTCAGAAATCAATCATACGTTAGACATAGGCGAAAATTGTTCAAGAGTTTATACGTTAATGACCGAATTTCTTCATTGATTATGGGACGGCCATTAATTATCGATGATTATGATTGGGATGATATAGATAATGAGGATGTCTATGAATTAGATAAAGAAGGCAAACCAATAAAGTATCAACGAGTAACATGTCTTATCGAAGCCACAAAAATTGCAACCTTAAATGGGAAAATTGTCAAGAATTTCTATGTTGACGGAGTCATTAATCCTTACAAAGCCGAGAAATTAGCAATTGAATCAAAAATATTATCATTGAACCTTCCACGAAGTATTCAGATTGATCAAGTTGTGGAAAATAATTTGCTGACAGATAGTAATACTAATGAACAATTGATTCGTGATACCAAAATTCCGTTATTGTTGGTTCATTTATCACAGCTATACGGAATTGTTCTATTATGTCGTCCATTTTTCATGTACTTGGTATTCCATAAGAGAAAGAAGAAAGCATTTGGTAAAAAACCAAAATCTCGTCAAGATGTGGCATTGTGCAATTTCTGTAAGGCAACAGTAAAGTCATCTTCCTTGGTCATCCAGCTCATTGATTATTACATTGGCTATATCCGATTCTTACCACAACGTGTTGAATCTTATGGTATCATTCATTCATGTCTTATGGCTGCTTTGGTTATTGGATTATCAATCCTCTACTTTGAATTAAATTCATATACTGAAGAAGAAGGTTATTCATCCAAGAAACAAATGGATTATTTGAATTCGGCACAAAAAGTATTTGAATTCTATAGTAAATCAAACACAATGGCTGCTCGTTTCCATACAATTGTACATGATATGCAGTTTGCATTAATGGAACGGTTCAACCTCGATATTCATGGAAACAAAATAAACCAAAATGCAACTTCAGCAGCATCATTCACTACCACCACCACCACCGCCTCCTCCTCCTCCACTGCTGCCACGCAATCAGCCCCACCATTATCAGCATCATCATCAATCAACCACAACGACAACCATCTTGTGCAAATCCATAACCGGGTACCTCTCCCCCCAAACAATACCGCACCGCCAATGATGAACACCCCCTCCATGCCAGTAAATTCTACCTCATACGATTCCCAACCGGTCCCCAAACCCGAATTATTCCAATTGGACCCATCGCATTACCACGGGTTCAATGAAGATTATGACAATTTCATCGATAGTTTTGGCGCATTACTACCCATGGCGACAATGGGCCAATCAATCAATTCAAAAATCCCCCTCATGATGGGTTCGCAACAGTTTCAAACCATGTATGTCGAAGGAAATGGGAATACCGGGATGATGGGCAGTCTGCTGTCGCCATCGACTTCGGAATCGACTTGGTCCCCATCGGAAGGACAGGGAAATAGAACTGAGCCGTTGGATATGTTTATGCATAATGTCGGAGTCACTGATGTGTTATATGATGGTACTGTTTGATTTATGTAGTTTTTATTGTGTGGATTGTGTGGACTTTAGTTTTTACGTATCTAGGTTTTATAGTTTAATGACAATGTTTATGTTTCTTATTAATCAATTTCGGTGATTATCCATCACCAGCCGATGATATGGGAACTAGCCTTCAGAATCAAGTCAAAAAGAACAACCTCTTTCTTTCCACCACCACTATTGCACGCCCATAATCAAGTAAAGAGAGATTAAAAACACATTTTCACATAAATAAATAAGCTAATAATATTATAAATAAATACAGTTTTATATACGTAGCATCTCCATATACAAGAAACAAAACACGCAAATTAAACAAACAATCAATCAATCAACATCCAAACTTAAGCTCTTCCCATAGTACAACCGTTAAAAACCAAGCCATCCAACAAGAACAATTCTTTTTTTTTAAATTAGATTTAACACTTCAATCCAGATTCAGTTTCAGTCAAAAACTTTCTGATTTGTGCCAAACTACCACCCAATTTCTTAAATATACAAACCTTGATATTAAAATCGTAAACGTAATTTAAAACAATCTCTCCAATTTTCAAAATGTAAATTGTATTTTCCAAATTCTTTGATGATGCCGATGATGAGTCTGGTCCATTATATAAATGCAAATTAGTAAAATCTTGTTCCAATTTTAATGCAATACTTCCCATGGTACCAGAACTCGAGGCAATCTGGAATTTCAACCTAAGATAATTCTCAATCTTCTCTAATAACTTCAAAACCATACTGAAACGATGGTTTAAAGCAAATATTAATTCTGGACCTTCATTCGAATAACTATCACCTCCAGTACTATATTCATTTTTCTTCAAGATATAAATTGAAAAAATCGCCAACACTGTGAAAACATGGAAAAGCATCTGGGAATTAACCAAATTACTTGACGAACTAAATTCTTCGAGCACTCTTAAATGAATATTCTTTTCAAATACAGCCAAGGTATTTTCTTTATCATCGTGACGCAACTTCTTTTCATCAGAAAACAATCCCATGATTTCCTTATTATCATTAATAAAATTGCCACTACCATTCAAAAATCCAAAATCTGTGCTAAATGTTGTACTTGCGTCTATTTGCTGATGGTGGTGAAGGCTTTCAGGTATGTCTTCAACCTTGAACAACACCAACTTAATAATCATGATACAACAATCAATAATTTTCAAATAATCGTGGCCATCAATTTGTGCCGATGAGTTATCTGGACTATTATCAATTAACACCTTATTGAAATTCCTTGTCAACTCTTCAATGTTGCATAGCCAACTTTGTTCCTTGACCAACTTAAAATCAATCAAAGACGATATTTTGGTATAATTTGCCAAGAGCGCATAATCCAATTTTTCAAAGTCTTTATGAATCCTAGTAGTCTCATTAATCGTTGGTAAGAACTTTGCCAATTCGTCTAATATCTTGAAAACATCAATCTTTTTCATTTCCTGGTACTGCTTGATCTCATACAACCCATGAACTAAACAAATAAACCCATATCTACTCAACTTCGATAACTGGTCCACCGTTTTTCTTTCAACTTCTGGTGTAAGGGTCTTATCTGGGTTCCCTGCTTTTGTCAAATTCAATAACAAATTCTTGAAAATTATTGGTTCACCTGAGTTCAAGTAATTCAGCAACGTCTTTCCATTTTTCTGACCAAATTCTTGAAACTCTTGATAATTCTTAAATCCCCATAAGAATTCATCATCTCGATTAGATACACACAACGAATTCAAATCATTCAGCGATAGCGTCAATGGAACATTATACATCATTAATAAGAAGTTGGTCAATCGATAAATCATAAACACAATTCGAACCTGCGATTGAAGGTTGATATTATTCTTGAATCTCATCTCATCATTATGATTACATGAAAATAATGACATCTCAAAACCGCTCTCATCAGTACCAGTATGAATTCCAGATAACTTGTGATATATTTCCTCATCCTCACCACTGATGCTAAATAATATCTCTCTATTGCTTCTAATACTAGTCTTCACTAAGGAATTCAATGCATTTAATTGACGTATCACAATATAGACATTGTTTTCGTTATCGGAGAACAAACCATAAATGACTGACAATGTTAACGATTGGATCAACCACAATGGGTTTACCGTGGAAGCTGTATCATTTTTATCCTTCTTGTTATCATCATTGACGGAATTCTTGCGACTTTCTAGATAAATATGAATCGTACGTCTAGACGCTTCATACAAATGTTCAGCATCATTTTTATTATTGGCAAGTAACGCTCCCATCGTCGAAATCAACAAGGGTAAGCAAACCCTAGCACTTTCGTTATTCATATCTTCATTCGATGTCATATTCATGATTTCATATTCATTTAATTTCGATATATGGATAAACGGGAAATGAGAAAGAAAGGACTGAATAAACGTAGTTAGATAAAATTCCAATTTTTCATTGGAAGGGATAGTTGGTGTCATAATTCCACTAATGGGATATTTCCCCAATGCTTTATTTATCATATGCCTCATGTGGTTTGTAAACAATTTATTGGTTGAATAGTTACTCAATTTTAATCGGTTCACTGTCGTATGGTCAAGATGCTGTTGCTGATTCAGATGGACGTCGTGTAAACCTTTAGGATACTCTGCGCCATCGGCCATATGAACTGATTGGTCTAGTGGCATTGGCATTTTCTGTTGTTGTTCATACCCATTGTTAGATTCTGAAATAACACTACCCGCATTCGTCATATCATAATTGCTCATGTTCGATGGTGATATTAAATTAACAGGAGAATTTGCATCAATACCGGACGACCCTGCTGAATTGCTATCGACATACAAGGAATAGCCTCCTGGAATAAACTTCGAATTAAAATCGAACCCATGATATATTTCATCAATATCATTAAGAAATGTTAAATCAAGATCCATGTTATTTCCAGTATCATGGTTCTTCGCTTTACCAGTCTCATCCATGGGCGATTCGATGTCTTCTTGTCTTATTGGGGTTAGGGTTCTGAATCCGCGCGTGTGATGTCCGGTTGATGGCTCAGAAGGTAAAAGATGTTCTGGTACATCATAAAATGAATATCCAATATCACCATAATCTTCAGTTTTGATTTTTGCATCTTGTCCAAGTAGAATTTGTTGATTAGGTGACGCAATATGCAGTATGGGGGTACTTTGGATTGACTGGAGAGGTTGATGTGGTATTTGCTGTGATTGTGAATGAATTGGGTCTTGTGGTTGTTGTTGCTGCTGATGACGATTCATCGAGTTTTGGATTTGATTCGCAATTGCTGCACCTGGCATTATGAATGATGAATCAAAGTTCATACTATGTACACTTGTTGTTCTTACGTTGTCCATTTGATTTGATGTATAGCCTGAAGGATTTGAAATGGATTGTAATTGATTGGAAAATCCTTGCGTTCCACCCGTCGAATTAGCATTATCCGATAAACCAGGTATAGAAGACAAATTCCCTAACCAACTCATTTCATCATTAAAGCTCGTTGGGCCCAACTGCGGTGTTGAAAACTCGACATTTTCTGGATTTGGATAAACATCTGGAAATTCTGGATTACGAGATGCGTAATTGGCACCAGATTGAGCTGAAAATGATGCACCTCTTCTCATTCTAATTCCCGAATTTATTTTCTTCATTGCTTGTCTTTGTAGTGGTGCTGCCAGTGAGTTTTTCCTAGTTGAGTTTGCTGTCGAACCGACAGAGACCCGCTTTGTGCCAGCACCAGAACCAACGAGCGACGATCTTTTTGGTGTTGACGCTTTGGAAATCTTTGACTTTGAGAGCTTGACTATTTCCGGGCCTGCATCAAAAACATTCAAGTTGAACTCTACGGGGTCAGTTGTTGTGCTCCCGGCTCTCGATATTGGTGTTGTTTGTTCTGAGTCTTCATCTCCCATATCCATGTCATCATCTTGGCCCAGCGAACGCTTGATTGATTTTCTTCTTAACCTAGTTATTGCATCTGCGCACCCTGCATGTAGTTTCTGAGCATGCCTTAATAATAAATCTCGACGACTAAATTTCCTCTGACATACTCCACAACTGAATGGTTTCTCTTTAGTATGGGATCTTTCGTGTCTTCGTAGATGTTCCAAACGTGCAAATGCTCTAGTGCACACTTGACATACAAACAAACGGGGTTTCCCCGATGGTGTGGTTCCATACGACGTTAGTTCTAGTGGTATATTCTTTTGTTTTTTCCCAGTTGTTGCAGCAGTATTGGATGCTTTATTAGATGTTGAGGATGAAGAAGCCGTTGCCCCTGTTTGATCGGATTTCTTAGTGTTCGATGTATTGGTGCCTGTGCCATTTGTAGCCGAGGTGGTGTTGCGTGAATGCTCCGTCATTGATAATGATGAACTTAAAATTGAAGAATCTGTGATACTTCCTGCGTTAGTTGTATTGTAATCCATATGAAATGAAGGATATTGTGCTTGCGAAATCATCAATTCAATGGATAAAGTGTCCGTGTGTGTAGATTTGGTTGCTGGGAGTACTTATTATATAAGCTTTGAATGCTAATCACTTAATGATAATCACTCTCGCTGTTTTGGTAAATAAATAAACTTGAGTGGGTCCCCAAGGAATAAAAATGTAGGTGTGAATAAAAAGCCACTGATGTACACCTTCCGTGAAACACTTTATACTAATATGTATATCGTTATTTCTTGGTATCTGGTAACGTCGGTGTTTTTTGGATGTGTTTTGTATGTTCACTAAAATCCAAAAAAAAAAATTCCTTTGTGATTATTAAAACACTAATCGCCAAAAAAAAAAATGACTGATGGCTGAAACCGACAAAAATAAAAAATCACTAAGAAATTGTGATTCGGCTTTGTTTGGGTTAATTATTAACTAAACACTTGACAAGTCGTGTACTTTGAATCAATTATACTGAGATTCGTTATGTCGTGTACCAAGGGTTTATTATTTTTTACGACACAAAACCAACAAACCAAAAGAAAAAAATAATTAAAGTTTGTGTCGGATTCCCAGATTTGTAATTTATGTGGGGACGAATTAAAAATTTGACTTTTCTTTGTGCTGACAAACAAAAAAAAAACTCCTTAGGCAAAAAAAAGGGGTGGCGTTGATGTTGCTGTGAGCTGGGTTTCAAATGCTGGGGGGAATCTTTAGATAACTTTTGCAAATGGTAGGTATCAAGAAACTGGTGAGATGTGCGTGTGCGTGTGTGTGCTAGGATAATATCTCTCTCTTTCTCTCTGAATGATGAGTGTATGTAAATCTTTGAAAGACTTGTAAAATAGTTGTTGGTAAATTGCTGTGTAGTGTAAAACTTTTAAGGGAGGAAAGAACGATGATCGAAATTCTGAAAAATCTTTCCTTCCTTTTTTTATGTACGTCTTTTTTTAACAAAAAAAAAAAAAAAATTCGCTCGGATTGGGAAAAGGACGGAGGGGGAGGAGAAAAACGACACTTTTTGTTTTTAATTGTTTCTCTTTTTTTTTTTGGGTCCGGTCCGTTGTTGTTTCCCAGATAAACAAAGATAGAATTTTGAATTATTGCAATGCTCAATTGGGTTTTTTGTTGGGGGGTTTTAGCTCGTTTAGCTAAACATATTTGAATCCTAACTAGCTAAAATACGACACATTAGATCAAATCCCAAAACGATCGTCGCGTTGTATCTTTTTTTGTTTTGCTCTATTCACTTGGTGCTACTCTTATTTGATGAGTAACTCAAGTTTTGGTTGTTCGTCGAAGTTTTTTAACAAGTATGCGTACTGATGTACACAGTTGGGAAGTCTCTAATCAAGGATTAACCTAAAAAGCGCACTCGAAATCTTGTGTCTGATTATTTAACCGAATCTGGGCAGACAAGAAAAACACACTATCCGACACAAAATTTTGTAGACCCAAGAACAAAATCTCCTTCTGGTAAACCCCGAAAGATTTAGTATCCAATCGTATAACTACCAAACAAGTTCGTATAATTGGATGGGCGGATATACGGCTAACATCGGGTCTACCACTAACTACCCTTTTCTGTTGTACTGACAAACATAAATTAGTAGATAGACAAGATTATCTAAGAACGATTTCAAAGGTACTTGAAATCTAAGCTTACGTGAGAGAATGTTGCAAAAAAAAAAAAAGAACCCGATCTCTAATCAATGATCCTATTTAAACCAATTGGGCTTTGAGATTCTATCAGATTTAGGTGATCTGATGGGTAGCTATTGACCGATAACGTTGTTTAAGATAAGCGACGTGAAAGACGAGAAGGGGTTTTGGATTATACCTGTGTTACAGCCACTTCAATTTTTTCAATTTGGAAGAATATGGTTAAGGAAATGTGCATTTTAAGAAATCCACAGGTTAGTCGAAAAGTTAGGGAGAGTTACAGATTATTTCCATTGATAAATTGATTCCTAGTGATGATGGTCTACCGTACAATGATTGGTGCCAGACATCCCGTATATCTAACCATATAAGTGCTGTCAACGGTTTATCGAGTTTTGGTTGTGAGGTTAACAGCTGCTTCTGTAGGCAGTGAGCCACCGTATCATGCATTTGACAAAACTAATCAGACATAAAAGACAAAAAAAAAGAAACTTTTAAAGAAAACCCCTAAAGTGTGGGGTACAGACACAAAACCGGACTAAAAAAACAAAATGTCTCCCTTGTCATTACAAATGACCCCTAGCCCCACTGGACCACAACTCCGAACTCCGAAGAGATGAAGGTTCCACGTGTGATTGATTTTAAGTTTGTTTGATGTGCATAATCGTGAGTCGAATGAAAACTCTGTGTGATTGATATCATGTCCAAGAAGACAGCAGGTTGGGAATGGATGCTAACAAATACTATCACCAGCAATCATCATTTGTTTGACCAGAGTATACAAGAGAAATTGAGAACCATGTTCATTGTTTTTGATGTATTGTGAGCATAAGTCCGCAATGAGAAACATGTGAAACACAATCGGAGTTAACCAAACTTGTTCTGGGATGAAGTTCTGTCGCATATTGTGAAACCAAGGCTTCTACGCGACACATGCGTTTGGGATTGTTTAGGAGATAACAATGGCCTCTTAGAGAATGGCAATGTTAAGCTTAGAAAACAAAGCTATATTAACATCCACGTAGCAGATTACACAAGCAAGAGTCACAATGCTACAAAATGCCAAAGAAACCAAACCAAACATTAAACAGAAGAAATATAGTAGCAGATCAAGGAAGTATGATATATCTATATAGGATACCCAAACGTAGGAACAAAGAATGTAGTAGGTAAAGTTGACTTGACCATTCAGTCGCCTAGGTACTAAACTCCGGTCTCCCACAATTTGCAACAACTATGCAAATATACTCGATCTAGAAGGTCCATAAGTACCCCCATCTGCTGGTGAATTTCCATCAATTATGATATAACATATTATCCAAAACAGCAAGGCTGTGCCTGGGTGATCATCATTATAGATTTGATTGCCAATGCAAATGAAGAAGTTGTCAATTCATATTGGTCTTAAGAACACGACCCGTCACGTGACATTGAGAATTCTTTTTTTTTGCTTTAAAATTTTTTTTTCCTTTTTTTTTCTTGTGGATTGTAAAAATTACGTGAAGTGAAGTGTATGAGAAGTCAAGTTGAGTGAATGTGAGAAGAAATTAGTAATACTTAATCAATATTGATCAATACTCACTTAGGTCACACAGAAAACCCAAACACATACACAATGGGAGTTATTGAAATAGAATCAGAAGACCAGTTTACTCAGTTAACCAAATCGGATCCATCCAAATTAATCGCCCTTTATTTCCACACACCATGGGCAGCACCATGCAAAACCATGAATAATGTATTTAAGACGTTGGCCGAATCCAAAGCCACCGATACATCCCTCTTATTTCTTTCGATAAATGCTGATGAATTATCAGAAATAAGTGAATTATTCGAAGTCAGCGCCGTGCCTTATTTCATCTTGATTAGAAATTCAACCATCTTGAAGGAATTATCAGGAGCCGACCCAAGTGAATTCGTCAATGCCTTGAACCAATTCTCCACTCCCGCAGCCACAGCCCAAGCACCAACTATACAACAACAACCATCTCAGACCTCCTCCCTCGCGTCGAGTACTACTGCAGGTGCAGCAGCAGCTGCACCAGTGGAAGAATCAGAAGAGGCACTTAATGACCGACTCAAGAAATTGACCAACGCGGCTCCCATTATGTTGTTTATGAAGGGATCACCTTCGGCCCCACAATGTGGATTCTCGAGACAGTTGGTGGCTATTTTGAGAGAACATCAAGTTAGATTTGGGTTTTTTGATATCTTAAAGGATGATAGTGTGAGACAAGGGTTGAAGACGTTTAGTGATTGGCCAACGTTCCCGCAATTGTATATTAATGGGGAATTCCAAGGGGGGTTGGATATTATTAAGGAAAGTATCGAAGAAGATGAACATTTCTTTGAACATGCACTTGAATCTACTGCGTAAATGAGTGTTTTGTGTGTACGTTTATATATATAGATTGTAAGTTGAATATAATTTTAGCCTATTAATAGAGAAAGAATGTTTTTTGTTTTCTTAACTAAACTCGTCGTTGGGAGATGAGGACATCCAATTCTGGATCAGACAGGAATCCATCTTCATCAGTATCACCTCCATTGTCATCTGTATCTTCAATAGGATCACTCAAATATCCTTGCTCATCATCATTATCATTATTGGTTTCCTCGTTTATCCGCTCGGCAATATCAGCCTGGAACTGATCATATTCATACACCGTCAGTTGATTTCCATCATTTTCAAAAATTGGTAAATTGTCATCGGCATAAATCTCACAAAACTTTCCCCCTAATCGTCCATATCTAAATCTCTTTGGATATTTCTTATTATTAATCATGGGTAAGAAATATCCATCGATTAAGTTTAGATCGGAGAATGAAACTTCCGGGGAAAGGTATTTCTGAAATGCCTTTATTTGGGCCATTGTTCGTCGTTCGGCACCAATCATTTTAAAATGCCTCGGGAATTTAATTTTCATTCTGGCGGAGGAACTGCTATTACTGGTTGTGGTGGCAAGATTGGGGATCTTTCGGAGATTGACCCGAGTTGATCTAATTCCAATTTCATGTAGTTGAGGAGTTGTCATGTCGGAAATACTCAAGTCATCGACGATACTACTGGCAATTTCAAGGGGATAGTTGGAGTCTCGAAGGATATGGTAATTCTCGAGTAATGATAAATTAAGTAGGGAAAGGTTGGTGGGGAATTGTGATAATACTTGTTCGACTGAATAGAAATCGGCCTCGTCTTGTGACATTCCTGAGAAACTCGATGATGAATATATGATCTTCCCAATTGCATGGAATAAATTAATTTGATTTTCTCTAATGAAATTTGGCAGTAGGTCGATCCCGTCGCCCTTTTGTTGTTCTACAAGTGTATAGGTTGTCCACATCTGTAGGTTAAATATCATTGATCTAATATCTCCAACTTTATACATCTCATCCAAAAATGCGTTGAGTTTAGTCTTTGGAATTCGTCTAAATACCTCATCTTCCAGTTTGATTATCTTCATTGTTGTCTTTTTCAAAAACCTAGTGGCAATGGCGTTAAACTTTATAACCTCAACTTGTGGTAATTGACTTAATTCCTTCCCCAATAGAGTATCCACGGTCAAATTGTTCTCAATATCAAACCACAGTGACTGAGACCTTCCTTCATTGTCATTATATTCAATCTCACTCAAACATATGACCAAGGGAGGTAATTCTCCTTCATAATATATCCAATTCATTAAAGATTGACGAAATTTGACCAACGTGTCATGATGATACACATTTGGTAATTCTTCAATCAAAACCACACTTAAATTTGAACCAATTTTATATCTACAATCTAATAAAAACTCATCAATATCATAACTCTCAAAATATTCGATTATGGGGTCTTCGAATATTGAACCTGTCGGTATTAGTTCCTTGGCTAGTAATTTTATCGTGGTTGATTTGGAACTCCCTGACGGCCCACTTAGAATTAGGATACGCGTGTTCAGAGTTCGTTTTATCATTGCCATGAGTGATGATTTCACCTGTGCAAGTTTAGTTGGATTTATGCATATATCTCCCGTGTATGTGGGTGCGTATTTGTCTACCCATTGAGCTGATGAAGTTGGTGTTATTGATGATAGAAGTGATTGCGTCAGTTGGGTAGGTTTCTGTGGTGACTGTTTCACTGGTGATAGTCTAGTAGGACTGAGATATACTTCTTCATCGGTATCATCTTCTATATCTTCGAAAGAAGATTCAATTGCGACATGTTTAGCTCTTTTTCTTTTTGGTGGTGGCATTGATGGTGAAACATTGTTTTGGTGGGTTAATGGTGAATTGATTTAAATCATCAAGATGAAATATTGTTTGTGATGAATTGAAAAAAAAAATTGATTCTTAATTAACAACTACTATCAACAACAACATTCAACCAAAGTGATCATCCTAAACAGTAAGCAGACACATGGATTCAGTTTAAGTTGCACAAGTAGATGATATGATATAATTGGACAAGCGATTTATTAAATTGTCTTGTCTTTAGAAATATAGGTTAACGCAATCAGTTTTATTGATAATGGCGACATGGAGGTGATTGAACATAACCTCGCGCGTAAAATCAAAACTCAGGTGCAAGTCATTCCAATTGTCTCTTTGATTGTGTCCGTACCACCTAATGGACTCATCTTGTTGTTTTCGCTGATTGTACTAAACGTCATGGACAATTGTTGTTTGATGGTGCACTCAAATTTTGAGACAACGCTTACTTGGTGGTGTATAAGGGTGAACAGCAACCTGACTTGAGAAATAAACTATATGCACGCTCTCTCTAGTCTCATAATACCAGACTAACTGTCAATTCTCAATCTATGAAAACCAAATGGCTGTATGTGTTAGCTCTTTGTTTGCTGTTGGTTTGTCTTCTTGACTACAACTACACCTAGTACATTATGAGGTCTTACTATAGCATTGTATGCTCTTGTTCACTATATTTTTTTTTCAAGAACACTCTCAGACTAACTATCAGTCATAATCAGCTAATGTGAAATATTGATACATAATACTTTGAACTAATCAAGTATTAACTAAGTAAACTAGACATACTCATATAACCAGTAATTGTATCTGATGTGTCCTTCTCCTCGTCGTGTACTCGGCAAGATCGGCAAACAATGCAGAATCAATAATCAATAATAATAATAATAATAGAAAAACCGTTTGTTGTTTGTTGTTTGTTGTTTTGAGTAAAACAAAATATTTTCACTTTTTATTGTTGCAAACTCAACTCTGTTTATGTTTCTATAAACAAAGAAGACAATGGGAGTATACACTAGCAATGGTAAGAGATGGTTGTGGATAAAATGATGGGAGAAAGAAAAAGGATAAGAGAACTGAGAACTGAGAATTGAGACTAGAAGAGATGGAAATGTATCAAATAACATGTTTACTAGTAGTAATAGATAAACACTGGGTTTGTTGGGTATAAGTTGTGTGGAGTATTAATTGTATTGGTTATAAATTATTGATTGGTTAAATTGTGATCATGTGATTACAAATTAAAAAAAAAATATTAAAAAAAATAAAAAAAAAAATAAAATGACTATCAAGAACAAAGTACTACTACATGATTACTACTACTACTACTAGAGCGATTATTACCATTAATTACTATTACTATCACTACAAACTAACTATCCCAATTAACAACAAATACAAGAAGGCAATAGACATATACAGCATTTTACTCACATACACACGACGATGCAGTCGCACTATTCATATGATCCAAACTTTACTATAGAACCAGCATACTATTCTGACGGTGGCATACCAGTATTTAAACCATCACTATCGCAATTTGCCAACTTCTATCAATTCAATAAAGCAGTAAACAAATATGGAATGACTTGTGGTATAATAAAGATAATACCACCACAAGAATGGAAACAACAAGTTGCAAAATGTTATACTGATGAAAACTTATTAACCAATATCATCATCAAGAACCCAATTGTACAACATATAAATCAGATAAGCCCAGGTATATTCCAACAACAGAATATAGAACGACAACGTAAATATAATATCTACCAATGGAAACACTTGTCAGAAAGCTATCAACCTCCAAAGTCAAAGTTAAAACAAAAGGAACAGGAACAAGAAGAGAATCACGATCACGAACAATTGAGAAAACTTAGACATAAGCATCATCATATCCCCGAATATACAATAGATACACCCCAATTTACTGATGATAGATGTAAAGAACTAGAATCTGTATATTGGAGATCTTTAACCTATGCAGAACCAATGTATGGTGCTGATATGTTGGGGTCATTATTCCCAGATAATGTTAAGTCTTGGAACATTGCCCATCTACCAAATGTCTTGGATCTAATGGATAGTAAAATACCAGGGGTAAATGATGCCTATCTCTATGCTGGTCTTTGGAAAGCGACATTTGCCTGGCATTTAGAAGATCAGGATTTATACCTGATCAATTATATTCATTTCGGAGCACCCAAGCAATGGTATCTGATTCCCCAACATCATGAACATAAATTTTACCAATTTATGAAGGATCAATTCAGTGAAGAATACCTGAAATGTCATGAATTCTTAAGACATAAAACATTTTTGGTTTCGCCAGCATTATTGAAAAAGAATGGAATTGATGTAAATAGTATTATTCATCGAGAGGGGGAAATAATGATCACTTACCCCTATGGATATCATGCTGGGTTTAATTATGGCTATAATTTAGCTGAATCGGTAAACTTCGCCCTTGATGATTGGTTCGAATTTGGCAAAGTCTCAAATAAATGTGAATGTATATCGGATGCAGTTGCAATCAACATCAACCAAATAATGTCAAAGTACTATGGAACACCATATAATGATTCATTATTATCCCCACCAACATCAATTGATGAAGATAGTGACATGGAACTTGCGGAGAAATCTGAACCACTGGTTGCACAATTAGCTCCAAAACGCAAAAGACGTCGAACTGGCACCACCACCACCACCACCACCACCACCATAACCCCAAAATCCAAACCCAAGACCAAATCCACCTCACAAGAAAAGTATGAATGTAATTTATGTCCCAATAATTTCTCCCAATCTACATTATCTCAATCAAGTATATTCAAACTCATACCTACCGATGTCCCCAATTGTAAAATCCACGAATTATGTTCAATCACGTTCCCCAAACAACTCCACCACAATACCAAGAATGACCTTATCGAAGGACTCTCCACCATCACCAAAAACCAACGGAAATTAAAATGTAACATATGTAAAACCAACCAGGGGGCATGTTTCCAATGTTCATATTCAAAATGCACCCGATCTTTCCATGCCACTTGTGGGATTGTCGATGGGGTGAAATATACCACCACCGATGGGTTTTATTGTAAATACCACCGAAACAAGAGTAAGCAACAGAGGGGTGATATTCATGCATTAGAACCAGGGATGTATGTTCAATTTTCATTCAATGGGAAATATTACTTCGGACAGGTGGTTGAAGATGCCAAGGATGAACAATGTTGTTTTGTGGGTGTATATCCCGGGTTTAATGACATTTTGGAAGTTTCATACCGTGATATTATCATGGATCAGGATTCATTGTTTATGAGGATAAAGGGAGTAATGAAGGGGAATTCAATGAAGAGAAGAAATAGTAGTATTGTTTTAATTAATGAGAATCAGATTAAGAAACCAAGGCAGTATAGTATTGTTAATGATAATGATGGTGTCTCGATGATGGAAGAAAAATGTTTACTAGATGTGAGCAAGACAAGAAGCGGTCGCATTTATGAAAAAGTAATGAAGGAATGAATGGGTATTTTTTATGTATATATTTGTTTTCAACACCAGGTTTTATGTATTAGTCTTTATGTAAATAATTTGTATGTCCTATGACTTTATATCTCGACGCTACCATATTATCTACACCCTATTTATTCTTTAAACAAAAAAAATCTCAAATCCACCACCCACCTACCAATCCACCATCCCGACCCACACGCAACCATGCCAGAACGCAAACATCACAGCAAACCAGACTCGAGAATATCTAAATCCCGAGCGCTCAACGCCACAATCCTCACTATCCTCACTTTGATCCTCCTAATCGTCCTCATCATCCATCTCATCTGGGCCATCCGCGTGATGATAAATAAACCCTTTGGCAACGTGCTTAATAATTTAGTATATGGTCCAGGCACGCTCATCGCCAATTATGGAATCAGTTCTAGGGTGATAAAATACATCAATGCCAAATTGGTTGAGGATAAATTAGATGCCGATTATAAGAAATACATATAGAAAGAAAGAAAGAAAGTAAATGGGTGGGAGTGATTTTTGGGGTTATGCGTTGGTGGTTGTTATATTTGTTGAATCACAGTAGGTTCGAAGAATATCATACTCCAAATCGTAGTGTTGTTCCAATAGCCATGCTTGAAATTGTTCGATTCGAATAGGTTCGAATGAAAGTATTCGGTCATACCATAATTGATCATTGCGAATTATTTGGGTTAGTTTTTGGAATATGCAATCATATAATGCGGGTTTGTTATCAAATATAGTTATGGGTGTTGGAGAAATGAAGTTATTGATATTGGTTATAATATCAACCATTTTATCCTTGCCTTGCACCGGTTTCAACCCCCACTGTTTAAATCGATGTCGTAGTTCACTAGCTGACAATAAATGAATATCAAATTGTGATTCTGAGTTGGATGGATTCTCTTCCACAGGTGTAGTTGGTACTTGTAGTATAGAAATATTACCAAGTTGACTACTATTATCTCTTTCATTTTCATCTCCTTGTTCATTATCCTCATCATCGCTCTCTACTGGTCGTGTGATCTCAACAATACTTACATCCCCATTATCATCCAGCACTTCCGAATCAGGAATTTCGTCATCTAAATCCACATCTTGCCGTCGTCTCTCACTTACTTTTCGAACCTTAATCTGATCATTATCAAAATCACAAATGTTTAAACCACTCGATACTTCCAAAACCATGGTTTTCGTGGGTTTCTCCCTGGGAACCACTTGTGTCCTCCAAATTGGAAACGTTGATGTCGATTCTGTGATATTTGATTCATAGTCACTCTCATGAAATAAATCTGGCGTTTTCGTGATATCAGCACAGTTACTTCGCATGTCATGGGTCAGTCTAGTAGGGGAAGATTCTTCACTGGATAGCACAAACACGTTGCTTTGATTCCGAACACCTGTTCGTTCTAATGACTGTGAGACTAATTTGTACGGCGATGACGTGGTTGGGGTTTTCATAATTGGTGATGGAACATTATTCAATAATAACTGTTTTGACTTTTTCGTTGGGGTCTTGAATGGGGATACCATTGACGATTTTATTGGTGATTGATTCTCCTTTTGGGAGTCGTTGATGGTTGATGATTTCGGGATTTCTATTGGCTGTGCTTGGCTTCCCTTCCTTGAAGAAGTGGGAGTGTGCCTAATCGGACTTCTCTCTGATATTTGCCCTGGATAGTGGTTTGCTTTCTTAGTTGGTGTGGTGGTTGAGACAAATCGAAGGCTTTCAAATGAAATTATTTGGTCAGGGTTTCGTTGATGAGACTCATCCTTTTGATAAAACGTATCCAACACTTCAATCACCACCGGTTGTGGTCTTTCTTTTACTTCAATTATCTCCACGTCCGATTCTGAATCCAGTATAACATCATCCACTTGAGTCGTCGCTACTTCCAATTCACTCGTGCTTTCACGCTCGATTGGTGGGTCAGTTTGTGAAAGTGTCATCACAAATGGTGTTGGCACGCAACTCTCATCATCATCCTCATCCTCGATAAAAGTACTTCCATTTGCCAACATTTGCTCATCGTCGAGATCATACAACCATTTGATCTCATCGGTTGATAAACCCGATTCCGGGAGCGAACAAGCTTGACTCCATATATTACTACCACTAGCACTCTCCTCCTCGATACGCTTTTGATAATGACCAATCTCTCTGGTTATAGCTTTTAATGTTTTCTTATTTGATGTGGGAAGATCGGGGAATTTCAATTTAATTCCCTGTAATATACAATGCCATTCTTGTTGAGTGAATAATTTCGAAGTATTCCCACTCTCATTTTTCATATCTAATCGGTTTAGATCTTCTACCTTGTTAAATCTCTTGAGGAATGCATCGATCTTGCTCTGGTCTCCCGAGAAATACAGAAGTTTATTCTCAGCAAATTGATCTCGAACATGGGAACTCATCGAAGTGTTCTTTTTCATCTTCTTGGTTCTTGATGTCGTTGAGACAAGGATCAGTTTCCGTTTCTTGGTCTCTACTTTCGTCGGTATACTCCTGATTTGAGACGGGCAGTGATTAGAATTCCTAAATTCGGTTAATTTGGATATTGATCGCTTGGCATGTTGTTCATCGAGTTCTTGTTGTTGCAAATCTTCATGACGACTTTGCATCTGAGTAGAGTGGAAGAATAATGACAGATGGTCTTCTTGGTCCTTTGTTCTATTGTCGGTGGGTTCATCGGTCATATCGTGCGTATCTTCATCTCCTATGGTGGTAAACACGAGTAGGTTTATAACCAACTGTGGTTGTTGCTTTAACCTTGAACTGCTACTAAAGTGTATCACCAAAAGAAAAAAATTTACGACGTGTCTTGTGTGTCGCGACAAACTCTCAAAATTAAAATTATGTTTATAATACTACTTAGATCTATATAGAATGGATTTGCTTGACTTCGGGTTTAACTTCCCAGATTGAAGTTCGTTTGTTATAAGTTGCAATATCTTGTATAGTACTCTTCAACACTCCTTTAGTATAATCTTTAAATTCCTTCTTTGACAACTCAACTAATGTCCCTATGGTGAAATCATTGTTCAGTTCAATAAACTTTATAAGATTCGCCAAAACTTGTGGATCCTTGATTGTCTTCTTTTGTGGCGTTAAGATATTTGGCTGCGTTTGGGTTGTCGTTGAATCATTCGCTATTTCCTTGGAATTGTTTGATGATGTAGATGGTGTAATTGATGCTCCATTCAGTATTTCACTTTTAATGCTTTGATCGTTCTTAAATGGGTCGATTGGTCCATCTACACTGGTCAAACAAACAGCTTCGAAACTTTCAAAGAACTCCTTGTTTTCTTCATTGTTCCATTTATTAACAACCACGAGGGATATGAATTTCTTACGATGGGATGTAGTGGTATCATTCTCGACGAAATCGTCATCTTCTTCATCCGGCGTGATTGAAATATCTTCTTCCTCTTCATCTTCGTCATCCAAGTCTTCTCCATCTTCGTCTTCATTGTTCCATTCCAAGTCTGAATCATAATCATAATCAAATCCAGTTATATCGGTAGCTAGTGGAGTCCTTATCAATTTAGGTTGTTGCATCTGATGTTTTTCGGAACACCAGGTTCCAATGTATGGTGGCTTTGAGTTCTCATAGAAACTTATGTATTTAATTGGCGGGAGACGAGACGTCATTTCAAGTACTTGCTTCTCGGTTGTGTTTGAAGAATTCAACACATTTATGATTTCCTCAGGGGCCACATATATCTCTTTGGTGGTAGAAATATGCAGTTTAAATGAATGAAGATATTCAGTAAAACTTGTCCGATTTCCCGAAGGCGACTCCTTTCTCGATATTATTGCATCTAGTTCTGCTTTGGCTTTTGCCAATGTGTCGTTGGGTATTGCGCTATTGATCATTGTGACATTTTGCTGAACGAAAAAGGGTAAGAAGTCTGTCTCGTATCGGGTCTTTGTTTTCTCAGATGGTGAATCGGCTTTTGTATTGGAAGTAATTTCCTGTGGTTTCTTTGGAGTTGATGGTCTTACTTGGAAGAAGCTCGAGATCTTCATTTGACTCCGTTCCTTTAATTCTTCGGCCTTTTTCTTTTCTTCCTCGATTCTCTTCTTCTCCAACTCTTTTGCCCTCTTTTCTTCTTCCAATTTCTGCTTCTTCTCCAACCGCTCTCGTTCCTTCTCTTGCTTCTCTTTTTCTTTTTGTTGCTTTTCTTCTAGCTTTCTTCTTTCTCTCTCTTGCTTTTCTTCCTCTATCTTCCTTCTCTTTGCTTCCTTTTCTTCCTCCAATTTCTTTCGCTTTGCCTCTCGTTCTTCCTCTATCTTTCTTCTCTTAGCTTCCTTTTCCTCCTCTAGTTTCCGTCTTTTTGCTTCCTTCTCTTCCTCTAACTTTCTTCTCTTTGTCTCTTTCTCTTCTTCTATTCTTCTTCTTTTAGCTTCACGTTCTTCCTCAAATTTCCTCTTTTTTGCCAATCTCTCTTCTTCTTTCTTAGCTTTCTCTTCTTCCTTGCGTCTTTCACGCTCTTGTTTCTCTAGATCTTTTGACTTTTGACGTTGTTGCGTTTCTTCATCATGCTCGTCAACTTCTTTGTTTTCCAGTAATATATTCTTCACTTTCTTTGATGTATCACCATTAGGTTGATTTTCTTTATCTGATTCGTCGCTCATTGTGAGATCTACCAAATGTTCTTCCTGCACTTGCTTTCTTTTCAGACGCCTGAGTGAAGGTGTGCCTGTGTCAGTTGGATTTTGTCCTGGTTCCGGTGATGACATTGTTGGTCGGATGAGTGCACTGTCTGTATTAGGTGGAATTGAATGGATCGGAGGATGGCGATTGTATGTGTTGTTGAAAAACTTTTAGTTTTCAGGAGAGCAACGATTTGATTTAAACGCGTTTTGTCTCTTTGTTGGCTAAAGACGCGTTATTAAAAGAGTTTCTGTCGCGACAATTTTTCATGTAAGAGATTTGCTATGATAGAAGCCAAACGGTTATAATTCACCTCTTTCTATTCCATTTGGGACTCAATGTCTTGTTAGACCAAGGTCTTTTCACGGATATGGAGATGCCTCTGATAAAATGTTCAAAGTGTCTAGATTTTAATAAAAGATGCCATTCATATGTCCATTTCGGTTTAGCGGCCTTATACAAATTAAGCTAGTATCCATGATTCGTGTTCCACTTTACTACCGCGGTAACTAGTAAACGTTCAGAAATGTACCAAAGATCTGATAGAGATGGATAAACAAAGGACATACATGTCATAAATCAAATTGAACTTTTAATACATTAATCTAAATGAATGCGAAACTATAATCAAAATATAACCAAAAATATACAAGAACTGAAAGTCATTAAAAAGCGAATGCAAACTGACTAAGTATCCCTAGTCTCTATAATCAGGAATGTCCAAATGGAAGAATGGTGTATCGGTACTCACAGCAGCAACATATTCTCCCTGTGCTTCAATATCATCAAGAACATTAACATAGTTGTTATCGGAAACCAATCCATCTTTATAAATACCAAACCCAGCATTAACTAAAGCTCTTCTAATCCAAGGACTTAAGATACCAGAAAAGTGGAATTCAACTTCACGATCAGCATAGTTATTCAAAGCTTTACGCAAGTCAACCAAAGCTTGAATGGAGGTAACATCAACATTGGAAACTGTAGAAAAATCAAAATGAACAATACGTAAAAGTGGACGAGTATCTTCTTCTTGTTTGTCATCTTCAAAAGTCTTCTTGCTGAATGGTAGTTTCCAGCGTAATGGTCCTGGATCATTCCAAGGTCTGGATCCAGTATCAGAATATTGGTATGATTTTCCCTTTCTAGTCAAACGTTTGGCTTCATCAGAAACCCTATCAATTTGTTTGGATGCATTGGGGTAAGTAAATGATTCGAGTGGTTTGAATACGATAACGCCTGGAGGTGGAGGAGTGACATGAACACGAGCATTAACACCTTCTTTGGTTAATGGAACCCATCTAGTATGGTACTTGATTTGTTGAGTTAGTGGTTGTTTGCGTGCTTCTTTCAAGTTTAATTTGGACTTATCGGTAGATTTGAAACTTGCGCTATTACGAGTTAA
This sequence comes from Hemisphaericaspora xylanilytica, assembly GCA_030563365.1. Lineage (NCBI taxonomy): Eukaryota > Fungi > Ascomycota > Pichiomycetes > Serinales > Debaryomycetaceae > Hemisphaericaspora > Hemisphaericaspora xylanilytica. The sequence continues at coordinate 2,288 of JAKUCC010000591.1, read as the reverse complement.
CACTTGATGGATTTCTAAATCACTAACTGTCGATTGGCTATCAGTTTCAGATTCATTAGTTTCCACAATGATTGGGTTGATGATTTCTGCGACTTGCACTTTCCCCAAGAATTGACCAGCTGGTTTAGCAACTCTAAATAACAAAACAGCAATAGAAGCAGCAATGGCAAAGTAGATCCCATTCTCAATGGATGAAAAAATGGTGATTAACAAGGCAACTAAAAAGATCCCACAATCAATGGGACTTATCTTCCAAAATGACCAAGTGACTTTATAGCTAGCGATCAAATCAGAAACAGCATGAATAATAACTGCACATAAAACTGCCTTTGGAATGTAGTAGAAGGCCGATGTCAAAGCGTATAAGGCTAATAAAACGACACCACCGGTAAAAATACCAGCCAATGGAGTTCTGACACCACATTTAGCCTTTAAAGCAGATCTTGAAAAGGATCCAGTAGCAGGGTATGCATTGAAAAAAGTACCAATTAAATTGTTAACACCAATAGCAATAACTTCTTGATCGGGATTTACTTTATAATCGTTGATTCTTCCGAAGGATTTTGAGATTGCAATATGTTCCAATAATAAGATAATGGTAGAAACTGGAATTTCTGATGCCATGGCACCAATAATACCGTCTGGGATACTCATAACACCAACATTTCTTAATCCGCTTGGAACAACCCCAATGGTACTAATTGGAGGTTTAAAGTCAGCAACAGGACCATCGAAGGCAACCTTCTTAGGATGGACAATTCCCCAAGAAATGGCACTAGCAACAACGATAACAATTGCATTTCTTAATTGTTGACAGTAAAAGAACCACAATTTATATTTTGGATATCTCCTTTGACCAACTTCGGTAAGATACTTCCAGGCAAATAAAATGAATAATGCAACTAAACCAAACGCGGCATCGATTGTGGTGTTGGGTAAGTTCTTCAATGTATCGATGATTACCTTATAAGTAGCAGTTCTAGTGTTGACTAGTTTATTGAACCCCATCAAACCGGGGACTTGACCACAGATAATACTTAACGCGGAACCAGACATGAAACCAACAACAGCTGGGATTGAAATGAATTCTAAAATAAACCCTAATCTTAAAATCCCAATGGCGGTAGCAATACCACCACAGATCAATGATAAGAATGTCGCAATCTCTGGGGCACTATATTGATTACCATGAGAAGCTTGAACATTGGCAATAACTTTTGAAACTTGTAATGACATAACAGCAACTGGACCAATAGAGACATCTTTTGAAGTTGCGAAAAATGAGTAAATGAAAACACCAACAAAGGAGGAGTATAACCCATATTGGGCTGGTAATCCTGCTAATTGGGCATATGACATAGATTGGGGAACAAGGACAACACCAACTGTTATCCCAGCAATTAAATCACCATAAAGCCATTTACGATTGTAATGCAAAATCCACTTGGCAATTGGGAATAGTGATATTAAATAGGCGACAATCTTTTGCAATGGGTTGGAGAATAATTGCTTAAACCAATCCAAGACTGCAACTTCTTCTTCAATATATTCATCGACATGGAATTTATTGCCATCGTTGACATCATGCTGACTTTGATAGTCATGAGTGAATTCATGAGATTTTCTCGATATTATGTCGTTGTGAAATAAGTCTGGAACTTCTGATTGTGAGCCATCATAAGACCTGGGTGAGTTCATGGTATTTAGTGAATTATTCGTCTGTGGATTCATTTGCTTCTGAGATGATTTTAAGAATAGAAGGTTCAAAGCAACACGTTGAGGTGTATTTATAATAGAAAAGTAATCGATATGGTCAAGTACGGTCGTCAAGAGCGTTATTGCTTGATCGTTTTTACCTTGATGATGTGCTTGAGAAATTGAATGGAAATTCAAAAGGCGAAATATGACAATTTAGAACTGTGGAGTGTGGTTGCTTTGTCTTTCCTTGCAGCAATATGATAAAACTGTGGTTTCAGGTGATTAACTGGTTTCTCTTTTAATATGGTGGCTCCCTTTGTTCTTTGTGAAACCTTCCAGAATTGCTATCGATAATTGATGTTTTGAATAAATGAAAAAGTGATATACACAAGAGATGAAGAAAAGGTAGATAATATAGTTACGATCATTTTTGTTATTAGGTTTGTCAGCCCATCCACACTGGTTCCCCTTGTTGAAATTATAGCAAATTCATTTATGTGATGATGAATTTTTCACAACTAACTGTGGCGTACAGAAAATAATTTTTTTAGTGACAAACAAGACTCATTACTAATCGCCAAGCAACAGTC
>JAKUCC010000590.1:0-37338 GCA_030563365.1 Hemisphaericaspora xylanilytica | reverse complement strand
TGCATTTTGCATTTGCATTTGCAACGATATTAGCGCAAAGTCTTAGTAAGCAATGAAAAAAATAATCAGTTACAATGAAAAAATATCCCCAATTGGGATCACTTGCATTGGAGCACATTCATAGTGGTTCTCTGGTTACATTACATCAGAGCAAGCATACCCACATCCCAAACCATGCAAGATACATCCCAAATTTCAGTTTTGTATGCCGCCAAGATTGTAATGGGATTTGGGTGTTATTTACTTGAACAAAGAAGAGATCTGTCGTGATTACAATCAATTAGTCCTTTGTGTTGGACTTTGTTTTTGTTCACGATAAGATATATAATTGGCAAACAAAATGGAAAAAACGCCTTACAAGTGTTGACAATTAGTAATTATTCGCAATTTCTTGGGCATAACAATAAATTGCTTGAACACGAAAATGGTTGTATTTCTGAACAGTAGGTTTTTGCCCGGAAGTGTGAAAAAACCGATTTAATGCAAGATCTAAAAAACCCGTAGTCTCTTGACGTAACTGTCGGAAATATAACCAATCGTTTAAGAGGGAGCAACAAAAAAAAAGGGCAACCCTTCATAGATTGAGCGTGTTAATAGCCGGTGCTCCTAGTACGTAGTCTTGTTGTTGTTGTTGTTGTGTCTGTTTTTTTTTTTGACTCCTATTCTTGCAATCTTTGAGAATTCATAAATGTCGTGTTGAGATTATATTCAATTAACTCTGATTATTATATTATGAAGATTATCTTTATACAATTACGTAAAAACATGATATACGTTTAAAACTATCAACAACTGTCGCATTTCTCACCAAACAGATTAATCAGCTGATGTTGTTGCTTTCTCTCAATCAAACTCGAGTCTTTCCCCTAATGCGATATCGCCAATCTATTGTTGTCTGATTCTATTTCTGAGGAATTCAGTAGCTCCTGCTGCAAGAATACTAACAAATAACATCACAACCAACATCATGTTTGAATACTTAAATAATCTGGCTTGATCAGCGGGCCATCCGGAATACAATGCATAAGTCGACGTAACTGATCCTAAATTACCCAACCCACTTACCAAAGCAGCACTAACAGCAGTTCCAACGTCACCATATCTTGGTTGACAAATCTCAGCAGCCCATGACATACAAATAGGAACAGTAGGACCAAGACCAAACCCAGCAATCAATAACCCACCATACTTACTCCAAGATCCATGAGCAAAGGTGGTGACAAATAACCCGGTGATGATGATCAAACAGGCACCACTAAAGATCAACGATCTAAACTTCTTGTACTTATCAGCAAATGGAGTGATGAGAAGGATTCCGGCGAGATCGAATAACCAAATTGGGGCGTATAATAATGAAACTTCAATCGAGGTTAAGTTGGGGTTATTGACGTGAATAATGGTTGATCCAAAGACAGCCAATCCGAATCCAGTACCAACAACACCGAAATACATAATGATGATTGTCCAAATACGCAAATCGGTGATGACAAGAGCAACATCCTTCCAAGTCCAAGTGATGACTTTATATCTTTGTTCTAAATCCTTTCTGTGCAACTCTTGTTCTTGGGTATTCAATGGATGAGGAGAATTAAAGATGATATAATACCAATTAATGATTCTGTATTTTGAGTGGGCTCTTTGGTGGAATGGTCTATCTGGTAACCACCACAATAACAGGATCCCAACAGCCATGGTCACACTTCCATAAACCAAATACATCCATTGCCAACCAGTATATCCTCTCATACCATCCATCTTCTGGAACCCAGCACTAACTAACCCAGCAACGGCAGCCGAGATTTGTGCCGCCGTGAAATAATAACCAATACGTCTGGTTGATCTTTCGTTAGGGTACCATAAGGAAATATAATAACTCATACCGGGCCAGGTCCCAGCACCAACCATACCACTGATAAATCTAGCAGCTTGAAGTCCTTTACTGCTTTGTAAAAGATGATAACAAGTATACACCAACCCAACAGTAAGCACAATTCTTGACAACCAAGCTTGAGGACTAAGTTTAGTCATGACCAAATTCATCGGAACATCAAAAATAATATAACCAACATAATAAAGTGCCGATGCAGTGGAAATGTCCTTGGGGGATAAGTTTAAGTATTGGGAAAGCGAATGACCAACTTCGAAGTTCATGGTCAAGGTTAAACCATAACAACTCGAACCAAATGAAGTTAAGAAATATAAACACCATAATGCAGGAATGATTCTAATATCCAATTTCCGATATAACTTGTCAAGTTGTTTAGTATCGAGGAGTTGATTAGTTTCATCTCCTGTAATGCATGATTCTTGATCGATTTTGGAAACATTATCCTTGCTTGAAGCAGCTTGGGGTTGCAAGGTTTTCAAATCTTCGTCACCAGAATAATTCATAATTAACTTAAGGGGTGTGCGGGGGAATAGTTAACTAGGAATAGGATTAAAAAAAATTTATGAAAAGATGAAGGGGGGATTCAATGAGTATTTATACTTGGTCTTGGAAGCCACTTCTTTGTTCAATATAGTAGTATTGTTGAGTAAATTATCCAACAATTTTTTAGAATTATAATAAATCTTGAAAAAGAGATTGCAAAAATGTATCTCCATGTAATTTCGAGAGTCAATCAAAGTCGATTCCTTTTTTTTTTTCGTTCAGGAAGATGTTGACTCATGAGTCACGATATTTCCTCTTTTGGTAACAATGGGTTGAAGACGAGTGTACACGCCTTGCAAACCTCATGACTGGACAGAAATGTGCTACCATGTTTATTATGACCATACCATTCTTGTTGAATGTATGTAATGTACTTATGTATGTAATGTACTTGCGTAATTGAACAGATAGGCTTTTGACAATGTTCCAATGAATTTTCCCCAACAGTATTAATCCATACGCAAATATACGTCCGACCCAACAACAGGAATATTACTTTCCAATTGGTCTACTCGAGTCATCAAGACAATGGACATTACGACATTGGCACAAAGATAGGACCAAATAGCTATTTGTTTTGAGATGAGATGAGGGTCATAACATGACTCTAAACAATAAGAATCATCAGTGAGTTAAGTGAGACCATGATTCATGAATCATCCAAGTGAGACAAGGAAAAAAAAAATTTGCAATCATAATTCCCCTTATCAGCCAATTAAATTTTAGATTTGTAAAGATTGTAATAGTAGAGACGAATCAATAACTGCGTAATCACGGAGGGATACTTCCGGTGATGAGTCAGATTGAAGAACAATGATTTCGTAAAGTTAGATTGAGCGGAAGATACCGTTAGTAATGTTCTTCCAGTAATTTGTCAAAAATTCGGCAATTTTCTACCAAATTGAACCAGGTAGGTATATTAATTTTACAATTTAGGTAGCTTCTGAGAGCTTTTCGTACAACTACGCATCAAAAATAGAGTCGTTTGGCACGGACAATGATTCGTTTCGCCAATTGCAACCACGTCATCACAATCTTCCTTCCTTACATACGGCACAATGCATTTACTCTGAATATACTTCCCAAAAATTCTATCAATTATAACAAATCCTAATAAGCAATATACAAACCCGCTACACAAAATCTAGACTTCGCCTTATGAATATTTTCCAAAACCGTTGCAACCACCGAATCCCAACAAAGACTCTCATCCCTCATCCTATTCACCTTTCTTCAATCCACAAAGCTCAACAATTCTATCCACCGTTATTTCGGCAAACTCTTTGCTTTGACAAACACAAAAACTATGAGCGATGGGATTATCCAAATCACGACAAACTTCAATCAAAACATTATCATTCTTATTGTCATCACCATTATTACTCCCATATTTCTTGATTAAATGTTCTCGAGTATGATTGCCCACCCAATGATCATCCTGGGCAAAGAAAACCCACTTTTTAAAATCAAGTGCTTTATCGAAATACCAATCATTCACGGTTTCATCTAATCCAATTTCATGCATTTCCTCTTGTGCCATAGTTAGAGCCTGGGTGATTACTGATTTTGATTCAAGGATCTTATATGACCCAACCACCGAATTTTCCAACCCAAGAATATCTTGATTGGATTGTTCCTTGGCAAGATGTCTGCCTAGGAGTTTCTTGATTTGGTGTTCGGCGAATATGAACAAAATCAATGCTCGTAAAATATAGGCAATTGCAAATATTGGGATATTGAATTGCATTGCGCGAGTAGTCTTTTTACCCAGTGAAGAATTGGCAATATCCAAAATCGTGGGTGTGATGAACCCTGTGAATCGAACCTCGAATTTTCCAGCCATTGTGTCATCTTGTAATAATTTCTGTAATGATCTTTGAAATACAAATGATCCCATTGAGTGGGATAATACATATAAATGAACAACCTTGTTATTCTTACTATACTTATCCAAAATAAACTCCCGAAGGATTCTATACTTATGATCAATTTGAAATTTCAAATCAAACCACCCTTTGTCTTGTTCATATTCATGTCCCAGAAATCCAGCATGGGCAATACATAAAACCTCAAAACTTGGTAGCTCCTGCTGGATTAAGTCAAGATAGGTGATATAAAACTCAATCAACCCAGGATTCCCCGGAATCATAACTAATAAATCCTCGTGATCATTCCCATTATCCTTAGTGATGGGAAGTTGATGATAGATATGGGTCTTGGGATTCGCATCTACAAGTTCAATGGGCATATTGAGTTTCCTGCGCCTCGCCGTTGACCTATATTGAATATTCACAAGAATATGTTAAAAAGGGTACCAGATGACTTGTCTGCCATTTCTTTCTTTTTTTTTGCTTCGTTTTGTTCCCTTGCTGCTAAATCCGGCATAGTGAATTAACCCCGTTAACATGAGCATGGTTTCTAAAAGCGGCCGCCACAACCGCGGCTTTATTTTTACCCAACTAATTGGGAATTTGGGATTTCCGCCCCGCCCGCCGCCATACCCCTTGGTAGCAGAACATTATTTACGTACACACTACAGTAACAACAGGGAAAATCAGGGCTTACAATTCTAATGATATCTAGGGGATGCAAAGAATCTTGTATTCTATAAACCTGATTTAAATAGGAACCTACACATTTGCTTCTTTCGACTAAAACTGGAAATTAAAAAAGTTTTAAAATTGAAATACTAAACACATTAAAATTCATTATTCATTATGCTCGTTGCTCATCATCAAGACCTACATTAGCAATAACCAGCAAATTAATGTAAGTATAATCAACTAGGACTTCCTATTTTTTCAATCAATGTTTCTCACGATAACCTGGTATTATTTGTTCTGAAATATATCAAATTTATAATGAGCAACCGAATCATTCTTCTGGAGATCATCCGATGTATAGATGTTCTTTTCGTAATAATTAAGATTTCCCTCCTTATCCAATAATATAATTGTTTGAGTACGAGTTCCATAGTACTTACCCACAGCAATACAACTTGGGTTTGAACCACTTCTTTGTAATGGGGGAATAAAAACTGAGTTACGTAGCTCCATCAATTTTGCATCAAAATCGTTTCTATTAGCGATTTCTCTATCATATGTATCATGAGAAAGTAATTCAAAACATTTCTCAACCACCTCGTCCTGAGAACAATTATTAGCAACTGCCTCTTTAACCAAATGCTTCAATAATTTTTCTCCAATTGAAACCTTGTTCCATGGTTGATTATATAACGAGTTCGATAACCCAAAGGTTGTCTTGTGTTGTATTTCATCATGAATTAATTCGTCATAATCGCACGTCTCAAACACTTTTCCATGTTTTCCACGATTACTGAGGATATTTAAAGTATCAATCTTTCCAGTCTCTGGATTTATCCTCAACTTACCATACAATAGTGAAAACCCCCCTATTTTGCTCAACTCGTGCTTTATGCCATCTCTCCACTCGTCATCCAGCTCTGAAGAACAAAGATATGCCAAAGGTAATACCCCACGTGAAACTTCTCCTATGATACCTATAAGTAACCTGTTAGTATTTTTTTCTTACACAAAAATCCCTCCCCCGCATGATATTGTCTTTACATACTGTTGTTATCAAGTTCATGATAATTTACCAACACTGCCACCTTCCCATTGGTTGTGACCCCTATCCACGTTCCATGCTCTGGTCTCGCTAGATCTAAAGGCGATAGTAGTTTAAGATCCCCGTCTATTGTACGGAAATGAACGGGCATAGTTGGCCGTTTGAAATATTCATCCCTATTTGATAGTAGTATAAATGGATAATCGGGATGATCTGTTGTAGCTATTGCAATGCACATTTGTATTTGTCTTTTGATATTTGGTCGATATAGTATAAAAGTTGTTTTAATTAATAATGTAACTTGAAACCATTAAAACTAATATATTCCAAAAAAAAAAAAAAATGATCTGACTCCGTATTTATATGTGGGAACTCTCCCCATACTTATTTTTTTCTGTTAGCTCCACTCTTTGGTTAAGGATTATCCGTTGTGAACTGCTTTTGGTTAGTTTGCCTGGGCAAAGGAAAAAATGTAACCCATATTTCTTTTGTAGACGGTTCCCATTCCGGTTCATGACCTGTCAAAGTTCGGTGATTAGTATGCGTCACGACTAAGTTACTTTTCTTGTGAATTCTTGATTTTCTGCATCTACAATTACTAAAATTGCAGGTATATCTCGGATTGGCTAATTGTATCATTGTTAATTACCACAGTCATGGTAAGCAAAAAAAAAACACATGGCGATTTCACTTCCCTTCAGTTTCTTTCATAACCTATTGTTTCCTTTGTCCCTTTGTTATTTTTGTCTGGGGAGTGGGGGAACAAATTTCTTTGTGGGGCAGGGAACTTTACATTCAATGTTCAATATGTCAAATGAACACACCCATTTGAAGTTCCGACAACTTAAAAGCGGATGCTTCCTTTGTTTTATAAAGAAAATGTGGTAAATGACCTGTTATTTCTAATTATAGACTTGTCATTGTTGATGTTCTGTTAAATGGGTTACTCTAACCCTAATTCATTGCCTCTATTGGTTTGCGCGTGACGGATTTTATCAACATCGGATGAGTGTTGTGAATTATTTTTTTCCGTTTGCATCATTACATAACCAGAAAAATAATTCTCATATGCACCCATTTCAAGGTCATCATACCCTAGGCATACATCATTCAACTTTTGATTAGATTGTAATGACTTCTTAGTCGGAGAAGGCGAAAAAGCCAAAGGTAATTCCGAGGCTTGAGGTGATCTGTTTGTTGAGCTAGTAGTCACTTTAGGTGGGGTTGTTGTTACACCATTAGAAGTATTACTCATACCAATAATGCTTGGGCCAAATGCAGATGTAGACGAAGATGGAATTCCAGCCAACTTGTTCAATGATGCTTGCATTGGAATTTCACTTTCAATATAGCTATCCATTATTCCGACAGTATCCTTAAAGTATGCCATTTTGCTAATTTCATGAGCCGTTGGTCTTGCTAAAGGGTCCCACAAGAGACAGGATCTAATAATTTCTGCAAGTTGTTGGGAATGCGGATTAGGAAGCACTTCATCGATCGTCAATCCTAATTCAACGGGGAAAGTGAAACCTAATTTTTGTGCCAAGACTTGGGCATCATTCCAGTACCCTCCAAGAGGGACCACATAATTGCTATTGAGTATAGTGGATTCAGGTGAAACCGGGGAACCTAACACTCTAAGGATTTTCCATATTTGATCAAATTCGTTAGTTCCGGGGAATAATGGTGCAAAATTGACAATTTCAGCAGCCACAGCACCAAATGCCCAAATATCAATGGGCCGGGAATACCATTTTTGTCTTAACAAGATTTCCGGGGATCGATACCACCTAGTAGAAACATATGCTGTATAAGGTCTCATATTGGAAACATGTCTAGCTAGTCCATAGTCGCCTAATTTGATTATAAAGTTATCATTCTTCCTGTATGGAGGGATCGAAGATCGCGAATGGTAAAATTGCATAGTTGGTATCACGAGAATGTTTTCTGGTTTGACATCACGGTGGAAATAATTGAACTTATGAATATGTTTAATCGCACAAAGCAACTGACTCAAAATACTCCTCAAGGTGACCGGTGAAAACAAGACATTCCTCCTGCTTCTAATCAATTGATATAAGTTTTGATTAAGCGCCTCCATAGCAATGTGAAGTTGGTAGCGAGCATCATCGACAAACATTTCAAAGATTTGAACCAAACAAGGATGCAGCGGGACCGATAGAATGAATTTCACTTCCTTGACATTGGCATAATCGTGCAATAATGGTAACCTCTTTTTCATGGTTTTGATGGCAACAAGATTGGAAAGATTATGTTTTGAATCAATCATGGGAAATAGCATTGTTCCTCGTTTATCCGCCTCATGAGATTTCAACAAATCCAACTTGTGGAACTTCATCTTTGCTAATTCAACAGTACCAAAGCTCCCATTTCCTAGACTACTAACTGGTTGGTATTTGTTTTTGTATGAATGGACGGATAAATTCTTTGGTGGTGAATCAAAGTCAAGTGGAGTTGAACTTCGCCTAATCATTATACTAACCAACAAAAAACAATTAATTAGGTAAATGGGTCGAATGAATGCCACTTATTCGTGGTTTGTCAGTGTGGTTTGTAATCTCGTGTGACTATGACTGTGACTGTGGGCGGGTGAAGAAGTGATTTACGGGTGTTGCTTTGTTGGCGGTTAAGTGTTTATTCTTTTTGAAACTATGGTTGTGCACACCCATAAAACTTTTTGCAACATTTTTTTGGGTTTGCAGTGTCATGACCACCTAACACCAAATTTGCACACATCCTTGTTTTCTTTTACGAATGGCCTAACGAACAATACCCCAAAAAACACAAGTCAATGCATTAAGTCACAGCCGTTTCATTGTCTTCAGTTTATGGGGAAAGGAAAGGGAGAGCGAGAGTAGAAGAGTGTAAGTGTAAGAGTGTAAGCGTGCAAGTTGTACTCCCATTGCATTTGATTGTGTTTTTATTTATAGAATTGTCATTGTTTTTTATAGTACATACATACACACGAAATGTGGGGCAGAGATAAGCTGGTCACATACAACTATATAAGCACCACATAATCCTCATTATGTTCTAACACATCTTCATCTTCATCATCTTCGTCATCATCGATGAAGTCTGACTCCTCTTCCGAGGAGGAAAGATGGATCAAGAACTCATTACTAATAACTTCTTCGGTATCTTTTGTCGTTGTCATACTGGTATCAATATAATGCTGATAATTTCCAGTCTCGTCTTTACTGAATAATATTTCCGGATCCACCGTATAACTGCTAACAATCGTTTTCGTATTAGTATCACTGTCATCCGATACAACAGTTTCGCTGCGGATATATTTGTTGCTACGGGTTGTCATCATATCTTGGGTTCTTAAAGTAATTGGATGTTTTAAGGGACAATCTCTATTTCTTGAACAATACCCATTTTCCTCAAAATCGGGACAATTAAGTTCATGCAAGAACGGGCACCGCTTCCCTCTAGGACACCACCCACCAATGACAAATGGCCTGCAGGTCCAAATATCATAGTTGGGGTTGTCATAGAATGGCGGCTTGAAATGTCTATACTTACATTGCGGATTATTACACTTGTTCTCTAAAAAATACCGACAAGCTGGTGTATTGTTATCATTGGGCTGATGGGATAATAAGCAATTTCTGGAATAACATCTGTCGCTCAAAAATGATTGACATATTCTTATTCTTTCCTTATTGTGAACGTATTTACAACTTGAACCTTTCTGACATATGCCTAAATGAAATCCTCGAAAGATTCAGAAACCAAGAATCAATCTTTGTTAGTAAATTCCCAGAGTTTAATTAAGATGATTGAAATAAAATAAAATACGAACCTGTTCTTGAGAAGTAACGACATTGATCGCGTTGTTTGCTATAACAAATTTGTTAGTACAAGCAGTTTTCCTCGCCGTTTTCTTCAATCATAGGAGTACGTACCGTCTTGCTGATTTATTTTTACATCTGTATACCCCTATATCTCCTCGGACATATGTGACTCCATTCCACTTCATTTCTTTAGGTCTATCAGGATTTGGAAATGATAAAGGAACAAGATGACTGGCATTTTCGGTCACCGAATACTTATCTCCATTGACGATGACTCGATCACAGAAGTCATTTAAAGTTTTCAATTTCTGTAATTTATTGGTAATACGGGTTTTCTTTCTTATTTCTTTCTTCTTTTGTTTTATCAGTAATGCTAATTGATTCATTTCTTCCCGTCGTTTCTGAAATGCAGTTGCCTTTTCTTGATGTATACCTTGTCTGTAAAGGGACATACCGCCTTTGGAAACCATCGTAACATATCCTGTAGTGGCAGCAGGTGCATTGGCAGTTGACGCCAATGTTTCCGATGCCAGAGGGTTGCATACGACAGCTGCGGAAGTAGCTACAACCGGTGGTGAACTAGGAACACCAGCTGGAGAGCTGCACCTCTGGGAGCTTGAAGCACCAGTCAGTGTGCTAGACATCGTAGTATTAGCTATTCCAGTCGGTGGTTGCTGTGGAACTGTTGGTGATGGAACATTATTAACAATGAGCGTCATATTCCTATATAACATCTGGTGGTTTCTAGATTTCTTTTGTTGTATTGCTGCTCGTTTTTGGATCATCAGTGTTTGTAGTTGCTTTAGTCTTTGTTTTTCTTCTATTGCTTTCTTCAAGGCAGCTATTTCCTTATACTTTAGCTTCAACTCTTCTGGATCCTGTGCTTGTGAAGACATAGTAGGTATATTTAATTTGTTGGATATCTATAATAGTGGATGACTGTGTGTGTTACTGCTTGTGATGATGACTACTACTTTTTTTTTTTTGTTATTTATTTTTTTTTTTTTGGTTGTTGCAATTTAATTCAATGGCGTGGCAGTCATTCTTCTATGAAGTCTTCAGTGGTAGCAACACAGATAGCGTAAGTAGAGAGATTCATCACAGGGGAAGAAACAAAGAATCCTCTGTCGATTGTTCGTGTTTGCTTTGGTACAACCAATCTGTTCCATCCCTAAAACCCTTGATTACTCTGGTTTGTGTAACTATTACCTTAAACATATGAGGGTGTATTCATCAATTAAAGTAGTAATTCTTATTTCCAGCCTGAATAGGTTCAAGGAATAGTCGCACAAACTGAAGTAATCAAGCTAAACATACCGGACCTAATGAAATGGGTAAATTTATTCCAAATATTCCAAACTTGCACACATATTTGATGACCATCTAAGTGTTGTACATATAATGTGTCTCTGTATGTTACTTTGATTAGTGGTATAGGTAGCCGGGCTCCTCCATTACTTGACATAAAGAAGAAAGAATATTTATATACGTGTGAAATCAATATGTGCAATTTTCCCGTAACGTCAGTATACCAATCTATATCAAGTAATCTAGTCTAGACTATTACAACGACAAACTTTGTTGTAAATACATTTCCTCCTATGAGATGAACACAGAGCGCTTGTTTATGAGTTGGTGGCAGTTTAAGTGTTCATTGTCAATGAGAGTTACTCTAATGTCAACTATGAAGTTTTTTTGGTGCACTCATTGAAATCCAAATATGACTCAAATTGTAGATCATCCATTAATACTCCAAGTAGTACTAGAATTAAACAATGTTAAAATCAAAGTCTACTACAACATCCCAATTGTTAAACCAACTAGATGCAAGTCCTACTCCCATAGATAAGCGAACCAGAAAGAAAAATTTAACCAATCTACAAGACATTGAAGCAATCTTAAACGAACTAGAGACCAAGGATACCACCACTGATCGATCAGCTAGAAGATACTGCAATTGCTTAGCAAGAAGACATCCGCTTTTCGAAATGGCTCCCAATTGTCTCAACTGTGGCAAAATTATATGTGTCAAGGAGGGGCTCCAACCATGTTCATTCTGTGGGGCGGATATCATACCGAACAAGGACCGTGAAGCACTTATCGGAATCCTTAGTAAAGAACGAGAAGAGCTATTACTTAACAAAAGTCTGACAAATCTGCAACCGCAATCGACATCAAAGCCAAAGAAAAAGATTGTTGTAAAGATGAATCCTGGTGAGAAGTTTTGGGAAGCCCAAGACCGGGCGTTCAAAGAAGCCGAAGCAGAATTGAAGAAGAAAGAACAGGAACTCCTGGAGCTGGAGACTCCCGTGACACCTACCGCAGCGCAAGCTGTTGAAGATGATTTGGCAAAGGCGAAAGCAAGATTAGAAACATTATTAGACTATCAGGCGACTGGGGAAGAACGAACCAAGATTATTGATAATGCTGCTGACTTTGAAATGCCAACCCAATCAATTTGGCTTACGCCTGAAGAACGGGCTTTGAATTTAAAGAGACAACAAAGGTTGGTGAGGGAGAAGGAGAAGGAAAGGGAGAGACAACGCCGTGGTGAAAAAACGGTTGAGATGACTATTAAAGATGGGAAAGTTACCATGGTGGAAAAGTATGTTACTAATAAAGAAGCAGCTAGTGAAGAAGAGCACAATTTGGAACGAACCGTTAAGGAAAAGAAGAAACAATCACAAGAATCAAATTATAAGGTTTGGGATTATGAACGGGAACAACAAAAGTACACTAGACCAATTTATTTTTCAAATAGACCAAGTGAAACTACTAAAAGACAAGAATCAAATGAATATCAAGCAAAGAATAGGGTACAAGTCGCAGAGGCAGATACATCGGAATTAATTGCTACATTGATTAATTAGTTAATTTATTCTATAATATCGTAATAAATAGTTTATCGTCTTGCCATTCGTCTCTTGAAATTCCTTGTTCTTGGATCATTAATTTTCATTCTCTTATAATTGGCACTTATTGGCTTTCGTCCTCGTTTTATTGGACTGGCAGAAGTCCCAATCATTACATCATCTTCCTCATCGTCTTCCTCCTCCTCGTCCGAATTAATATATGCCGCCAAATCGTGTCTTTCCTTCTCATCGAGCGCACTGACTTCTTTCTGGATATCAGTAGGAACGAACCCATTCTCCTCCATCATCGGTCTAGGTGCAATCTTCACCCTTCTCGTCAGTCTCTTTTGAGTCTTTGGTTTCTTGAACGACCTCGCCACTTCCCCGTCCTCTTCAACATTCATATCTTCATTATCCTCCGATTCATCTTCTTCAATAACACCCATTTCCATATCCATCCCCACCTCATCACCAAACTTCCCCATATCCTCCACGGAGTCATTATACACATCAGCCAACTTCTTGCCCAAAAATCTATGCGTCTTGAGTGGAGATGGCGAGACTTGAAACTCGGGCATTTCAACTCTTCCAAAAATCGGTGTTTTGGGACTAGATACAAATTCCACTGATGCTGATGATGGTGGTGGTAGCTGTTGGTGTTTGCGGGAAGTTAAATAACTGGGGGTTTCGAATGTGAGTGTGCGTGTCTTTGTTGGGGTCTTGAACAACAATCCATTTGATTTAGGTTTGGTTGGAGTTTGGATTAGTATTGGTTTCATGGGAGACCGTGGTGGTGGTAATTGATGCAGATGGGTTTCAGTAACATTAGATTGGATAGATTTTCGTTTTAATGGTGATGATTCCGGTGGAGTGAGTCGAAAATCGAATATGGAAAGTACTTTCCCATTTGCCTGTGGTGTTGGTCCCAATTCTCCCTTGGGTGACAGTGGAGGATTGTATGTTTGATCATGTTGTTGTTGTCGTTTCAGTTTTGGTTTTTCATTGGTTGGTCTTGACGAAGTTGAAGATGGTTGTTTGGATGACTTGTATAATGAGTATAGTTTATGCACTTCGGGATTGTCTTTGACGTCTTGTTTGGAGGGTATTCTACCATGCTGCTTCTTGAAGCTGTATTCCCATTCCTTGATCTTTTGCTTTACTTCTGTTAGTTCCATCCTCAATGACTTTGCAAGTGAAACATGAAAATAGATTGATCCTTCGGAGAAAAATCGCGTTGTAAAAAATGTTTTGTACTAAACGCGTTCCTTCGGAAATGTGTATTGGAGGCCGAAACCTGTGAACAGTACCATTTCTTTAACCTATAGCCGTCATATGGCTGGAAATTCACTTGTTGATATATTTAGCTAGAACAAATAGGATATTTACCTATCAATGAACTTATCAATACAGTTCAAAAATATAGACCAGTAGAATTAGACTAAGTTAGTCGCAAACTGTCAAGTCTACAAGTTTTGGGTGAATTGCTGCGAAAATTTTGCAATACAATGATTAACAAAGGCAAAGACAACAAGCTTTGCTACTAATTACAAACACCTACTTATATCATTACAAAGTCGATTCAATCATAAAACTTATTACATCCATTTTCATTTTTATATACAAAAAGTTTGCATCGAGATTTAAATACTATTTGCAAACTTCAATGGTTCTTTAAACCATGGATGGTCAATGGACTCATCCTTAATCTTTTCAATTGCCATCTTCATAGCATTACGGTCCTTTTCATTGTTGAATTTATCCCCATTCTTTTTGAAATCAGCCATAAATGAATGTCCCATAGTTTCATCCTGATCCCAACAAGTGGTAAAGAAATGTCTCAATGCTTGTTTATTGTTCCTCTGGGCAAGGAAAACAGTCAATAAAACCCAATATGTCAAGGCATCCTTAGGATGAGATACTTTTTCAATAATAGCATTCCATTGGTGCCAGAACGAATCCCAGTCACCACAATTACCATAGGTTAGCATCATTTGCTCTCTGAAACCAATTGACATTTCTGAATTGGTATCTTTATTGTATTGTTTGATAAGTTCCAACACATCTCTTTCCATACTCTTATCTTGAACTAAGTTGTCTTGTTCAACAAGAGGTTGCTGAACTTTACCATCTTCCACTAATTCACGTAATGCAAAACCATCAATTTCATTGGATCCATTATAGGTTAATCTCCATAATAAACTTTGGATTTGTTCATTTCCAAGAAGTTCCAAATCACCAGAAGCAAATCGGGAAATGCTGGCGACGAATTTAGCCATTTTGTTGAATTTAGCTCTTGGTTCAAGATGCCAATCTGCAGGACAATCAACTAATAATTCCATATACTTGACGACATCGTCAGTTATTTCATCCTTTAAGTCTTCGATTTTAACATTCAATGCAGAGTACTTATCCCATATTGTTTGAAGAAGAATAATTTCAGGAACGAGTTGATTGTCAAGCAAATGAAGGACTTTATAAAAGTCATACTTTATATTATGTTCTTCAAGTGTGTTTCCAGTGAACTTTTCATCAAAATCTTTTTTGTAATTGGCCACTGATGCATTTACGTCTTCTTCAAGAAGGGACTTAAACACTGCTTTCAATTTCTTTTCATTTCCAAATTGACGGGAAGATGTATGAAATGATCTCCGAATACCTCTGAAAATACTATCTGAATCAAGAGATGATGTAGTTTGCTCTACCTCCGGTTCGATTTCCATCCAAAGAGTTTCCAAACTCAAATCTTCACGTCTTTCTGGGGTCAACATATGAATCACAATACCATCTACATCAGTATTACATACAACCCACGAATTTCCTTCCAATCCGAACGTTCTCATAGTAGCAAATGGCCCCTTTCTTGATCTTCTCTTTAAACGACGACGTTGAATCCTACTGAGTGAATTGGAAACAACTCCTTCCATAAAGGGAAGATGATTGTACCTGTCTTTAATGTATTGTCTTAATTCCTTAGCAGCTTTGAAAATATGCTTTTCCAGCTTTCCTGAACAAATTATCATATATCTATCCTCCTCATTCTTCACATAACTTGGGTGATCTTCCGATAATTCAGCCAAATCAAACAATTGAATATCGGTCATCCCATATTCTGTAGCAATTAAATTTAAGAATTCGGACATTGATTCTGGTGCCGACTCGGGAATTTCTGGGAGCTCAACCGGAGTGAGAACTTCGACCGCTGAACTCTCAACTTCCCTTAAATACCAGGGAGTGTTGATGTCATCCTTGGAAGTTGTTGGTGTGCTGGTGGTTGTTGTAGCACTTGTGGATTGTGGGGTTGCAGTCGGGTTTATTGGTTGTTGCAGCAATACCCGTGATAAATGAAGATTTCTTAACCTTGTTAAGGTGGCGATGCCATTGTTGGACTTGATTGATCTCAAGCAACTTCTGGTTACTGTTGTTGTTCTTGAAAGCATTTGTTAGTATAATGAATACCGATATACCAAAAAAGCCCGGGATTTGGAGGGAGCTTGCCAATTTATGCTAAATGGGAATTTCAGGGGAGGTGGGACTAAGAATGATGGCATGATTTAAATTTTCATGCATGTAAAAGCCGGGTTATACCAACCCCCCAGATCTAATGCTACCATATGATACTAGGTGGAAAATGCGACTCACCAGAAAAAAGCTTTTGGAATTTATATGCAGTACGTATTTCTTTATGGCAAATGAATATAAAAAAAATATTCATTTTAGATGCTCATCGGAATCACGTACTGATCGATTCACCCTCATTCAAACCAATACGAGGCATATATAGACAACGTAATCATGGCCAAGTTAGTTCACAATGTGCAGAAGAAACAGCACAGAGAGAGATCTCAAATCCTGAGTAGAGAAAAATATGGGTTGCTAGAGAAGAAGAAGGATTATAAATTAAGAGCAGCCGATTATCACAAGAAACAAGCAGCATTAAAGGCATTAAAGGCAAAAGCTAAAGTCCACAATCCCGATGAATACTACCATGCTATGACTAAGAAACATACTGACGATAGAGGGATTCTTATTGCTGATAGAGGTAATGAAACTCTCTCTGTTGATCAAGTTAAGTTATTAAAGACTCAGGATATCAACTATATACGAACAATGAGGTTGAATGAGATGAAAAAGATTGAAAGAGAGAAAGATGGTAAACTCTTCGAGGGACTGGGGAAGCATACTATATTTGTTGATTCGGTTTCTGAACAAATGTCATTCAAACCAGAAGAATATTTCGAGACTGATGCATCATTAGTTGATAATAGACAAAATAGACTTCGTTTGAGTCAATTACAAAAGAATACTGGGGTTATTAGTCAAGATGCGTTGGATCCAGAAATTAAAGATGAAATGGATATGAAGAAATTGAAGGAATTTAAGCTTTTACAAAGACGATTGAAAAAGGAAAAAGAGTTGAAGGAGGTTGAATCGATAATGGCAAGTAAATTGGAAACCATGAAGAAGGGTAATAAAAAGAAGATTGTGGATCGCGATGGGAAAGTACATTTTAAATGGAAGAATCAAAGAAAGAGATAATACATTGATATCTATATACATATATATACTTTAACTAATCATCACTATTTAGACTTCTGTTTATATATTCAACAAACAACGGTATAATTCTATCAATTTCAATCGATCTCATTCTATTGAGACTGATATACGATCTTCGAATTCTTTGTAATTGTGGAGTACTAACATTCCCAGTTGGAAGGTGAACAACTAATCCCGAATCTATCACAATCTCACCACCAGCAGAAATCTGTTGTTGTTGAATAATCTTGGATACAACCTCTTGAGTCTTTTTATCCAACTCTTGCAAGAATGTATTGCCTGAAGTTGGCTTGATCAAAGTCGCCGCATTTGGAGGAGGAGCTCTTTTCAAAACAAGAGCATCCCATATTTCATCAATGGGTAATTTTTCATTTGGATCATCAGTAATTAAAGTGAATAATGGCGAATCCCATCTGGTATCACTGTTTGGTTCTTCATATCTCATTTCCAATTGTTTGATCAAGTCTTCATCCCATTTAGTTTCTTCACTAGCTTGAGAATTCCATTCAATACACTTCGCAAGTGGTGCAACCACATGGACAACACAATGAGGAGTCACCGTCCCTTTAGCTTCACAGAATAATTGATATCTGAATCCTTTGATATACGACAATGAGTCCAATATCACAATATTTGATCTAGAAATGTCTCTCTTTACAGCCGTGATTTGTGCTCCTCTTGCACTCTTTTCCAAATTGGAATCTTCATATACTGAATGTTTAATACCCAAGGTTTCATCGGAATGGTAAGTAACTGTGTAGTTTTGTCCTGGCTCTCCTTGTTCTTTTGCGTGAGCGATCTTGGCCTCAAGTTGTTCCTTCAATTTTTTGGCCCATGTGGTCTTACCAGAACATGGATAACCTGTGAATGTAACTAATGGCATATTGTTAGTGGTCCAAAGAAAGCGAATAGGAGTTGTAGCAAGATATTCAGTAAAGAGCGGATTTGAAAAATTCCAACCCATCGGAAAAGCCCTCCAACGAAATAAAAAAAAATCGAAGTATAGATCCGAAGGTCGAATTCAACTAGATAGTACGTAATTACCTCGTAAACATCTCCAACCCAACATGTCATTTATACCCAGAAAGGTGTTTCCCGAGTATAACATATCCTTGTCAAACTTCAAGGGCCACCATCAAAAAGCCCTTAGTAAATTTGGACATTTGGCACCCCAAATAGACATGATTTTAGAATTACGAGATTCTCGAGCCCCCATCGCCACCACCAATGTCCTCTTTGATAAAATTCTAACACGAAAGAAGAAACTTATACTATACTCCAAGAAAGACTTATCAATCCTAAAACCAGCCCTATTAGATAAATGGCATGGTGCCAAAAATGAAGAATACATGTTTATCGATTGTCGAAACATCAACGATTCTCAAAGGATCATCAACCGACTTAAACAATTATATGATACCATGAACCCACCACCTCCATTAGGAATGAGGCTTATGATTATTGGGATGCCCAATGTGGGGAAGTCAACATTGGTAAACACATTACGAGAAGTGGGACTTGGTCAAGAACTTCAAGACTCCATTGGGGCCAAAAAGAGAAAGGTCGCCAAGACGGGTGGACAACCTGGGGTGACGAGAACCACGAGTGAGATGATTCGACTTTCACGAGACCCCGACGTCCTTGTGAATGATACTCCGGGGGTATTCCTTCCTACGGTCAAGGATTGTCGGACGATGTTGGCGTTGGGATTGGTGGGGTGTATACATGATTCGGTGATCGATCAGGTGAT
The DNA here is from genome assembly GCA_030563365.1 of Hemisphaericaspora xylanilytica. Classification (NCBI taxonomy): domain Eukaryota; kingdom Fungi; phylum Ascomycota; class Pichiomycetes; order Serinales; family Debaryomycetaceae; genus Hemisphaericaspora; species Hemisphaericaspora xylanilytica. The sequence continues at coordinate 18,336 of JAKUCC010000590.1, read as the reverse complement.
CTTGGCCGATTATTTATTATATGTGTTGAATTTACAGGATCCTAGTGGGTCGAAGTATTCCGAATTTATGAAACATCCAACGAATGATATCTATGAGTTATTGTATAATATTGCCAAGAAGCGGGGGAAACTTAGACCAAATGGGGAATATGATGAACTTGGAATGGCGCAAACTTGGGTTAACTCCTGGAGACAGGGTAAGGAAAAGAAGTTTAAGGGGTTGTTTGACGTGGAAGCAATTGAAGAAATAACTGCTGAAGAGTTTACTCAAATACAAAGGGACGAACGGTTACGGGTTAAAGAAACCAATGTCCATCAGAAATTAACCAATAGGTTTGGTGGTGAAGATGTTGATTCCAAACATAGACAAAGAAATGCCAAAGATCGAGAATATGATCAAAGAAATAGATTATTCAAACTTTAATTACCCAATACATCATCAATATCAAAGAATTCATCAAATTCAGCATCAATAGGATTTTCTGGTGCCAAAGGATACTCATTTTTGGCCCTTTTCTTGATAGATTTGGTTTGCGTTTTGTATTTGACTCCAAGGGCATGTCTTAACTTGATAGTGGCTTCTTGTTGTTGGCTATCCCCACTTGTATATACTACTTCATTGTCAAATATATTGCGTAAGTTGAAAATTGTCGTGTCTTCATCTTTAGAAAGATACTTTTCAATAAAATTATCTTCATTTACAATCTTAATCAACGAGTCTGTTTCAAACGACTTTTTAATAATCTTTTGGAGATAATGATTGAACTTTCGTATTGCAGGATTTGAGGCCAAAAGTGTAGAATTCAAATCTTCATCTTCTCGTAATGGCGCTCCAACTGATTCCGATTTTGTAAGTCCAACTTTGGGGTTATTAAGAATATCTTGATCAGTTACATTACCTTCCTTCAATTTCTTACTCTGTATAAATTTCTCCATCAAGGAGTCACAGAAGTTTTGATCTGGCTTTTCTGGAATTACCTCGAAATCATCATTATCCTCCTGTTTGATTTCAATTGTATTATTGGTCAAATTGGGGAAATTCCCAATCTTCTCATCCTCCTTCATTGCGAGTCTCGTCAATGTAAACACATACCCAATCTCATCATTCAACTTAACCCTTTGGGGAATGGCAGCACATATTTTCACTTCATTATCATTAGACAGCACATATCTTACAATAGCATGCACTTTTAATTCTAGTAATGACACAACCATTGAATTAAATTTAATCTTGTTCTTTCCTTCATACAGCAGATTTGGTACTACGTAGAATGATTCATCAGTGAAATATGCTGTTGGTAGAGCATCCTCAGGAATGAAACCCAATATATCGATTCCTGGATTTGAAAGCAAAGTGGCCACCGTTTGGAGTTCTGGTTGTAATGCAATCACATCTCGAGGGGAGTATTTGAATCCAGGGGTGGTATCATAGTGTTCAATCTTCAATGTGTCTACACTATTCCCTTCTTCACTTAGAACATCTTCTGGTTCTTCCTCCTCAGCATCATCTTTCCCCGATTTTATATAATACGTAGTTGATCTCTTTATACTTGCGAAATTTTCATTGTCCATATCAAGATGATACTCATGTCCACTTGGGAGCGACTCCGCCTTAACTGCCGGAAATACTTGAATTTCAATCTTCAATCCTACTCGATCAGGAGCGAGATCAGGTCCAAATGCTTCTTGATGGGACCCAAATGTTAGTTGTCCAGTGCATGCATTCCGAGGACCAACTAATTTCAACGGAGGACGAGAATGGATTAGTTCTTTTAAATCTTGCAATTGGAAATCGCCCCATTCGTTACAAACTCGTTGCAAGATATGGATAGTCTTTTGCTTCGTTGTTGAATTATTTTCCTTTGAATCCAAATCACATATCCCCATAATAATATTCAACTTGGCCTCATCAATAAGATCCTTATACAACTTCCAATCATTATCGCCCAAACTATTCTCAATTGATAACTCTGCATTTGTCAATAGGAATAAATTCCGAGCAAACTTCAAATGGATATTCTTTTCAAACAAATCCAATGCCAGTTTCAACGCGTCAATCACGGTAAACCTTCCTGACGCTAACTCACAATCGCGTTCGTGAAACTTAGCACTAGCATCGTAGTAATACTTTACTGCTTGATGCGAGAGCGGCTTATTCTCATATAATTCGTCAATATGATTGGATGAAAATAGAATCAATGCATATCTATCCAGTTTTCGATTCTTTAATAACTGTCGACTGAAATAATCAAACACAAAACCACGACAGATATCAACGTCAGTTTGTGCAAACCCTGGCGATGTCAGTGCCATAGATTTGGACGCATCAAGGACAAAAATTGTGAATTCTTTAGACATATGACGATTGTGACAGACGGGGGGATGAGCGGCAAAAAGACCTAGACTCGGTTGTAATGGCTCTTGATGGGTGGGTGCTCTGCAAAACTTACAAAAAAAAAACGTTAAACTTGAAACTTGACTGGAAAGTCTATTGTTGTGTAATTATACTCCTTGATGGGTGAGTGATGAAGGCATTCCAGGTAAATTTATAGACAAAGGCAATTGAAGATGAATGTGTCAGCAATGACATTTTTTAAGAAGAGTACATACAAAATACTAAAACTCTAATTCGCTCTAGACTAACACACCCCCGCCACTGTCACTGGTTAACACTAATGTTAACTGTGTTTACTATTGACTATTGTTGTGCCTATTAGTGTGCTGTTGTACTTTGGCATCATCATTTTTGACGCGCAAAGGGCTGTTTATTATTTTTGCACTCAACAATCGCTAGTTTTCAACTAAATTCGGTTATACTCAACCCATTTACTCATTTGAGTTAAGGGAAACCCACTGTTAAAAATTGTAAGCAATGGTGTGAAATTCAAAAATGTAACTTTAATGGGAATATTCAAACGAACCTTTACATCCCCATCACTGTCTCGCCTAGCAATCAATACTACCGTCGATTAAAATACCCTGGGTTCCCCCTTTTCTTTTAAATGGTGACTATTCATCACCATTACCTCTGGCCTCCCCCGTCCAATCCCACTGATTCGATCATTTTGAACTGGCTGTAACCCCATCGTATTCTAATTTTCAGCTGAAAGACCCGTTTATATTTTTTTGATTTCTCTTTGGAATGTACAATTCTTGGTCATACTATGGGCAAGCAAATAACCGTCGCACAGAGGATTCCAAATTTCCCAGTGTGATGCAACCACAACCTCAGCCACCACTACAACAGGCCCCCGGGGAAAGCACCTTGGTCAATTATGGACAACAACCACAAGGTTCACCATCTCAAAGGCAAGGGGGTGAAGGTCAAAGAGTCATTGAAGACCAGTTTAGAAAAGAAGTAAGTTCAATACCTCAACCTGGACAGCAACAACAGCAACACCAGCACCAACAGTTTCCCGATGGATATTTTCAAAGTAGTTATCAAGGACAGAATCTAGCCAATTCAATTCCGGGACTTACCAATCGGTCCCATACTCTGCAGGTGCAGCCCCTAGGCCCACTGCCATCACAAATATCAATGTCCACTGCACCCACCACATATAGTTTAACCCAAGTCCAATCCAATCAATCGACAGTCGCATCATCACTTCCAGGATACATTGGCCAAACACGTCCATACTATTCCCAATCACAACAATCACTACTCAACCAACCACATAGGTCACTTGGGTATTATACCCACGATCTACAACAATCTCCACCAACCAGCCAACGCTATGAATCGCCAATTGATCAATCCCATCAATCGCACTTGCAGTATCAACAAGATCCACGAATTTTAAATTATAATAGAACATTGCAATACCCCCTAGAACATCAGAGAACCCCATCATATCTCCAAAGTGGCATGGGATATGGTCAAAACTTCATAGCTGGTAGGTCAAGCCTTGACGGAACTGCCAACGCAAGCGAATTAAGTACATTAGACCTGACCCCGCAATTCGAACAAGTAGATGGTAATGTGAGTGGGTCATCCAATAATTACAAGCCACCCCAACCTAAAAATAATACTCGTCCAAGAATCCATAAACTAAGTGCTGATAGATACCTGGTTAAGAATAATGTTAGGAAACCAACATTCAAACTTGGAGAATACTCCACCAAGGAACTTAAGGAGATATTTTTTAATCATGTTAAAATCACCATTGATGACTCTGAACGGTCATTCTATTTTGAGAATAAAATCAAGACTGACTTTGAACGTCAGATGTTTGAATACTTTTGTAATTCACTTTCCCAATCACTCGATGTTTATTTTGACAAGAAGATCTATGGAGAAATCGTGTCGGAGATTGCGATTTATGAAGATACCGATATTATTGTCAATGCAATATATTGTCTAAGTTCATTAATGTTGCATAGAATAACCCCAGACAAGGTGGATCCATCATTACCAATCAAATACTATCAGGAGTCAGTGAAAATTATGAAATATCATCTAGAATCAGAAACCCTTGAAGATGGAATCGCATCACGATGTTTATTAGCAGCTACCTTGTTATGCTTGTATGAGTTTTTCTTTAGTTCCATTCAAGGGGTCTATGCTGACAATGCAACCAACATGTTAGCATCAATCATTGGTGCCAAAACTAGGAATAAGGCCAGTCCACTCTTGGATTCATTATTTCTAGGAACATGTTTCTGGGCGATATTCTTGATGGGATATATCAAAGCGTTGAAGAATGGACACGTGAATGCGTATTCAGTGGAATTATTTTGGAATTCTTTGGATTCGGAATACTTCAAAATCTTCGACAAGTATCTGTTATCACGAGAGAATGAAGTCAAAACCGAGATTGTCACCAATATGGAAACGGTGTGGTGGTTCAGAAAGACCATACTAAACTGTAGTAAGATTGCTGACTTTAGGAATGAAATCCAGGTGTTGACCAAGGAGGAATTTGAAAGTAATCAATCCTTGACGAAATGGGTGGAATTGAAAAATATGATTATCAATTTTGAAGAACGGATACTGTCGGCATTAGAACCAATCATTTACAAACCCAATAAGGATGGATCTTCGTGTTTCCCCCTTGTGTACTATAAGGATGAACTATCAGCATTAATTGGCCTTAATCGAATGTTGGCCAAAATTCTTTTGTTTGAAACATTGATGATTAAAACCAACATTCATTCTCAATTGGTACAACACCAATTGGCAAGATTCCCACCTGGTTACTGCAAGAGACTTGCGATGGACATTGTTGGGATTATACAGACGTATGATTCGAATTTGGCGATATGGCCGTTGAATTTACATATAATCAAACATGTGGGACATTATGTCCATGATGATCCAAATGCTGGTAAACAATTAGACACACTCGTTGAACGAATGCTAACCGTTTGCAAGTTGCCTATTTAGGAAGGGAAACTACTGTATTACTAAACAACCCAAATTTTGTATTTTTACTTTTACTAAAAAGAAATTGTATCTGTATCGTTATTGTATAATTTGTAACATCTATGACATTTGTATAATACCAATGACACTTTGTATAATCATCTATCACATTTTTGTATCAATACCCAGTAGAGGGGACATGCCCAGTTCTTAGACTTGCTTAAAATGTAACTTCCCAAGTTCTAATAGTTCCATCTAAACCAGAACTAACAAACTTGCCTTGTTTATTATCAGCATCATAATGCAACCAATTTACATTTGAAACTCCAGAAGCATGAGCCAAAGGGAATTTAATTACTTTTGATGGAGTGGCAACTGAGTAAATAAATAATCCACTATCTAACCCTCCACTAAGTAAATACTTCGAATCTGATGTCCAACGAGCATCATACACTCTACTTGAATGGAATGCCCAACGAGTTGTTACAACACTGGCATCGTCAGTCTTGAATAAAGTGTACTTGCCAAATGAGTCCGCAACTGCAAATACTTCGGCATTTGGAGAAACCGAGATAAATGTTGGTGGTGAACGCATTGTGGTGAACTGTCTATCTGATTGAGTAATCGTATCTGAGTTAATGTTAATTTCTTGAATGGTATTCTTGGTAGTATTAGTTACTAAAACAGTTTCGTCATTGAGAATTGCAAGACAAGTCGTACTGAATCCCAAGGCTACTTTTGCCTTCAATTCAAGTTGTGGGGAATATAATTCAAGATCACATTCATACAATACAAGCAAACCAGAAGGAATCTTTGCCAATTGTTTAGGTTGAGAAGGTAATTTGACATCCTTTACGAGCTTACCTTCGCTAGTCCATATCTTTAAAGTATCATCCCATCCGATAGTGTAAACACTAGTGTCTTCAACCAATACATCAACAATATAGTTTGAGTGGGCCGCCTGATTTTCAGATCCAACCAAGGAAGGAAGAGGACATACATTTTTCCCGTCATCCAATTTCCATTTGAGCAAGGTACCATCAGTGCTTCCACTATATAAAGCCTCAACACTGTCATCAGATTGAAGTTTAGTTAACGAGTGCTGATGTCCTTTAACAACTTTGATCAATTCTCCACTTTCATAACTAAAATAATTCAAATTACCATTTGCTGAAAGAGAAATGATATATTCCTTGGCCAAGACTAAACCAACTTGATGGCTTTGAACAGAACGGGTTTCGCCAACTGTGAATGTTTGAATAGCCTCTGAACGTTCAACATCCCATTTCTTCAATGTATTATCGGCAGACGCGGTAATAAATCCAGTAGAATCAGGTAACCATGCAACTGCAAAAATACCACCGTCATGGGCATTCTCAATCTTCTTGACAAATTCCCCAGTTTTCCCTTGATAAATACAGATACTTCTATCTGAACTTACACTAACAAGATGGTCACCATTGGGACTGAACTTAACATCTCTAACAACATTTGAATGATGGTCTCTTAACCCTTTATCGAACTTAAATGGTGGACCAGTGAAGAATACCATTGCATGATCATCACCAACAGTAGCTGCTCGATATGGTCTCTGTGGTTTAATATCAACGGCATTAATACCAGAACTATGTCCTTGAATATCCCCAATAGAATTCCCACTATCCCAAGAAAACGCGTGTCCAAACTTTTCTTTACCTTGACCAACGGCTATTATACGCGAGTTATCGGCATCCCAAGCAATTGATCTAATTGGACCAGACATAATTTGAAATTCACTCTTGATAATTGGAGTGTCAAATTTGGTTGCTGTTTTGTTATTTGGATCGATTGATGCATCCCATATTTTGATTTGACCTGATTCATCACCGGAAGCGACATAGAAACCAGATGGCGAGAATTTGACAGCAGTAGTGGTGAATGTATGTTTGGAAAAGGTGATAACTGGAGATGTGGCCTCGAAATCTACTGACCTAACCACCACTGTTTTCCCATTGACATAGGCGATTCTATCGTTTACCGAGTCATACGCAAGATGACTAGCTTGTCCTCTTTGAGTAGATGGATGGGGTACTGTAATTGAAACGGGTGTAATTGGCATGAGTGTTTTGATGTGACTTTGTTATGTGCAGTTAGCTAGTATATATACGAAGTGTAGCGTGGGAATGTAAATACATACATTCGCCTCTTACCAAGTAGACGCTACCAAATAGTTTGTCCCACGTGATTTAAATTCCGGTGGTGAAAAATAAAATTCTATTGTTTTTATTTTGGACGTATCGATTGTAAGAGAATTCAGTAATTAAATAAAGTGGGAACTTTTTTTTATTGCGAACCAACAGTTAGACAGTCAGACACTGTGTTAGCCAGTTAAACAGACAGACAGACAAAAAAAAATTAGATCTTGAACCTCCAAACAACTTCACACCCCTTGAACTTTGACTACTTTGTTTAAGACTACCCATTCACACACAACATGATGATAAGAAGAGTGGCCTGTATTAACAAGGGAAGTATCAGGTTGATATCTACTTCAACTATTAAACACAATGCTGCTGTTAGTGCTACCAAATCACAATCCACCAAATCCAAAAAGAAGTTTTCCTTATTTGGATTCCTCTTCAAGACTGGGTTATTAGTTGGTACTGTTTATGGTGGTACTTTATTTGTTGCTACCAAGAATGACAAGGTTATGGACTTTGTCGTTGACCAAAAATTGCCTTATCATGAGGAATTAATTGACATTATCGAAACCACCACTTGGGACGATATTAAGGATTCTTATGACTCGATTAAAAGTAAATTGACTGGGGCAAAGTTACAAGAAGAAATTGAAGAAATCACCACCATGTTGGAAAAGGGAAAGGAAGACTTCATCAAGGAAACTAAAAAGAAATTGGGAGGTGGTGCTGGTAGCACCCCTACTGCCACTCCTAGCACCACCACCACCAAGGGCACTGATATAACTCCCGCTCAACAATTACAAAAACCAGTTGAAGTTGAAGCAATTAAAAAGACAATCACCCATTTACCTTTGATTGAATTGAATGCTGAAATTGCTCAATCGGTTGATGAACACGTTAAGGGTACTGTTGCATCTTTCAACAAATTTATACAAGGAATTGACGTAAAGGCTGTTGGTGCTTCCAATTCAGCCTTGATCAAAACCATCAATGAAAATATTACCCAATTAGCAGTCAAATTAAATTCATTAACTAAAAACTTCGATGATGAATTACAAAAGAAATTAAAGGATTCACAAACTGATTTATACTCTTCATTCACCAAAAAGGAATTGGAATTAACTGAAAACTTGTTGGACCAATTCAACAAGGAAAAGTCGCAATTGGAAATTAAGTTGAATGAAAAATTAGTTCATGAAATCGAAGCTGCAAAGGAAGCAATTGCTCAAGCTGCCAGTAATGCTGTTTCTATGGTTAGAATTGAGCAAACCAAGAAATTCCAAGAGTTAATTGTTGATAAGATTGATCAAGAAAGAAATGGTAGATTAGCCAATTTGGAAAAACTCAACACTAGAGTTGAAAATTTGGAAAAGTTTGCTGAGAGTTTAGAAGCCCAACTTCAATCAAACCACAAGAAGTCATTAATTCAACAATCAATTTCCAAGATTAGAAGCTTATTATTAGCACCAGTCAATGAATCTGAACAACCAAAACACATGAAGCCATTTGTCGATGAATTGTCCACCGTTTCTGTTGACAACGAAGTGTTAAACTTGGCATTGAGAGATTTAACCCCATTACTTTCTGGTGAATCCTCCCAATCCATTTTAACCACCGCACAATTATTATCTCGTTGGGAACAATTAACTCCTGAACTTAGATCTGCGTCATTATTACCACCAAATGCTGGTTTATTGGGTCATTTATCTTCTATTGTTTTCAGTAAACTTTTGGTTCCTGTCAAGGGTGTCAAAGAAGATGGTAAAGATATCGAATCAGTCATTGCTAGAGTCGAATCTAGTTTAGCTAGAGGTGAATTGGATGTCGCGGTTGAAGAAGTGGCTAGCTTAAAGGGTTGGTGTAGAAAACTTGCCGATGATTGGGTTGTTGAAGGAAGAAAGAGACTTGAAGTTGAATTCTTACTTGACTTGATTGAATCTGAAAGTAAAATCATGTAAGGTAAGTTTTGGATCTACTTTATTTATTGTAAAGTGTCTTTTTGTTTATAAATTGAGTAAATTATTGTCTTAGTGAAGAGGTGTAGATTAAGCTACTTGTAGAGTATGATTATTTTACCCCAGCTTGTTAGATCATTATGCTATTCCTTGGCCTTGACTTTGATGAGCGATGAGTTGCAATAAAAAATAAAAAAAATTGACTCAGTCATCAACCCCAACCAGACACCACCAATAAACATGAGTACTCCCAATCAAGCAATTATATACTTAGATCCAACAACGACACCACCATTTCCCTGTCAACGATGTAAATCACAGGATGCAATTCTAATCTCACGAAAGGAAAAGTTCTGCAAGAATTGTTTCATTAGATTTATTCGTGGGAAACAACGGAAACAAATGCAAGATGACATGTACAAGGTCAAATACGGACCAATAGCTGAAAAACTCGGTCATCAAAAAGTCTTACTCGCATTATCAGGAGGTCCATCTTCGTTGGTTTTGCTCGATGTTATGGCGTCATTATTACAGGAACAATATGAAGCACATAAGGGGAAACAAGGATTTGAGTTGATAATTGTCAATTTGGATGAATATGACTTGAATAAGTTGAATAAACGAGTTCAAGACGTAATTCCTGAGTTACTCAAGCGGTATGAACCAGTTCCGGTGAAGTTTCAAGTATTGTCTTTGGATTCATATGTCGATCAAGAAACATTGCAATCGATTTCATTGAGGAAAGATTTCACTGGGGTTGTTGGTGAGTTGGACAAGTCAAAGGAATATCGATTGATGGATTTATTAGATATGTGTCCTAATAAATCATCAGCTGAAGATTTATTGACTATTGTCTATGACCATTTAATATTAAATGTCGCGTATAAGGAAGATTGTCAAACTGTCATATATGGTCATAGTATGACTCGATTAGCAAATGAAATCATTGCGCTTACAGTTAAAGGAAGAGGATCAATTATTCACAGAGCAATCGCTGATCATACTACAAAGTATCTTGATAAAGATATCAGAATATTATTCCCGTTAAGAGACGTGTTATATGCCGAACTCTTGGCATATGCTGAAATTTCAGACTTGAATAAATACGTTATTGAATCAACCATTGAGAAATCTAAAGTGACAAAGAATTTAACTATAAGAGATATAACCACCAACTACTTCAAACAACTCGATGCCACCGGATATGCATCCACGGCATCTACTGTCGTTAAAACGGGTGAGAAATTAGGCGCTCCCCAGGATCAACAAGTCTTGGCCCATTGTCAAGTCTGTGGAGATGATATCTATCGAGACCCACGTGAATGGTTACGTAGGATCACTGTAAATGACCCAGCTCCCGTTGAAACTGACGAGGAACGGGAATATGTTGAATTGTATAAGCGGACATTTGGGGAACTTGAAGAGAAGAACATCGATGGTGAACCATTGAGTATATGTTATGGGTGTCTTGTTACCTTGGGTGGAGTGAAACAACAGCTGGGTTTTACTTGGCCAATAAGACAACATGGGCAGGCAGAGAAGATTGAATTGAAGTGGGTGCATCGAGATGATGAAATGGAAAAGAAAAAGATTCTTGATGAGTACGTTTTAACTGATGATGAAGATGATGAATAAGCAATGGTATATAGTTATAGAAAGCTCTTTTTGAGGATAATGTATAAAACATTCGGTGACTGGTAAGTAGCAGTTTCCAATAACAAGAACCCATTAATTAGATGGTAGCGCATTGAAGCCCTGTAGTTACCAGAAATTTTCATTGTTAAGTCCGAGCATTGATTTAGACCAGATTCAGAGGTTACTATACTTTCATCAACCTACTATGACCATAGAGGTTTCCAATTGGTGATTAGTCTTACACATATATAATGTATTCACCAGACATATTTCCAGACCATTCATATAAACTATGGAGGGAGGATCCAAACAAATCATTCGTCAGACCCATTGACAAAGAATCCAAACTACACCATCATACTGGATCACACCCAACCCGATCAACAGCGACGACCACAACCACTACTACCTCAGATTATCACCTTCATATAAAACAACTCCGAAAACTATTCGCACCTCCCCTATCCGCCTATTCTGCCGAATACCCAGGCGCCAGTCTTTCACAATTAGAATACACCATTCTGACGGCGTGTATAAATTGCAATTCGTTCCAATCACGATTAATTTCCACCACCACGCCATTGATCCAATCAAAGATTGATCAGTTGGGGAAGATACGTAATACGGGATATACGTCAATCCGGCCAATTGGGATCGGAAAAACGATGGAGGAGTTGGATTTTGAAGCGGCGGCAGCGGCGGCGCAGTATAATGACGTAAATGATGAGACATCATATGGGAATTTGGGTGCAGGCGGGGTTGGTGGTGGGGCGGCGGAGAATTCAAGTGAACAAGGGGTTAGTAGAATATGGGAATCTGGTGCCCATCCAGATGAAGGTGAACACGAGGAGAGGATTCCTGAGATTGACCTCGATGCAAATGTTTTCAATGCGGATGATGAGTCGGATAATGGTGAGGATGATGAGGCGTTTGCCGATGATAGTGAGGAAGATGAGATTTCTCGAGCGGGACAAGGACAGGTGCAAGGTAGTGGAGGTAATTTAAATCGATATGCACGGGTTCTGCTGAGAATGGATACAGATGAGGGTATGCTGGGAAATTTTGGCGGGGAGAATAATATTGATGATGATGAGGATTTCATGGCTGCTGAAGTTGAATATCAAGATGATCATAGTATCAATTCAGAAATGAATGCTGGGACTTATATGTTGATGAATAGCGGGACTAACACGACAAGCACGGCGTTCAATTCAAACTCAACAACTGGTAGAACCGCGACTACTAGTCCAACAACTGCTAGCGAAACTTTGGCGGGCGGTGATAGCAATTACAGTATAAGCAGAATACATGAACATACTGAAATTCAGGATGAAAACGAACCCGAATATTCTGAACTAGATATGGTGGTCGATGATAGCTAAAAATATTAATCTACACAAACAAAGCTGTACATATATATCTATATTTTCTTCTTTTCTTTTCTTTAGCTATCCTTGAAATGAATGAATAGGCGCATGAATCTCTTTCATTAAATCAACTTTGGCATCCTGTAGGTGAATTGCCGGCACCATCCATTTCCCACATGAACATCGTGACCCTCTCCAACTATATCCCCCGACCTTTGATGCACATTTCGGACACTGGAACTTGCCCTCCAATTCGGCCTTATCGAGTTCTTCCTTCATCCACACCAATGGCTCCCTAAGGAAGTAATGTGAACATTTCGAACTTGCTTCCTGCAGAGAAATTATCCGTCTTGAATTCGGGGCCGTTTTGATGAATTGATGTTGACGAGATTCGGAATCAGGTGGAGTATGTCCTTCGATGTGAGTATGATTGGCTACTACTTGACGACACCTCTTGCATCGTAATTCAAATTTCTCCAATTGTTCATGGTCTTGTTGATCTTGTTGTGGATTCTCATTGGCTTTCTGCATCATTAATTCCCGTAATGATTGTCCCGATGGGTCGATTTTAAGATTCAAATCAACGAGGAATTGTCTATATATCTCATTATTCTCATCCACCACAAAATTCATCTCCTTATATATTCTCAATTGTTCCATAAATGCCCCATTTGGACCCGCATCAGGACACTTCCTCTTCACGGCATGTAACGATTGGGTGATTGTAAGATTATACTTCTTCATTAAATATGCCATCACAATGGCGACTGAGCGTGATACTCCCTGTGAACAATGGACTAATACGCAAGACAGGTGTTTCTTTTTATCGGTTGAATCACCAAAAAGTCCCGATTCCATAAAGTCGTAGCATTCGTTGAAGTATGGTAATAAATTGGTGGTTTCTTCGTCGGTGACTTCGATTTGCTTCCAATTGTAGGTGGCTGATGATGAGTAGATTTCGGGAATAGGGCCAGGGAGAACTGATAGAATGGAAGTTATTCCGTATTCTGATTTAAGATCGACTTGGTTGTTGATTGGTTCGATTGAGGATACGTATACCCCTCCAAGGATTCTATGCACTGACATATTGGTTGTGGGGTTTAACTTGGTGCGTGATAGATGGGGTTACTGAAATTTCTGAAGGTCATCTCAAAATTATATTTTTTTTACATTATACACTTCGGACTGTTTGTTAAGTTCTCCGAACAGGAAGTATCCACCTACTTCATGTCTCCTTTAATGGTGAATAATGATTAATTCATTCATACTAAAGATTTACTACAGTATTCAATTCATCGACATATAAACAATGCAATATCTAAAAAAATAACAGAACCACCAACCAACTAATCAATCAATTAAGCTCTCCAAAACTTCTTCATATTCTTGATGTTCTCCTTTGCAAGTTCCATCGAAGTCATTTCAAAAATGCCATCAATCTCTTCCAAAGTCTTCCCCTTCGTTTCAGGCATGAACAAAACCTGATAGAAAAACCCAATAAACGCAATCCCACCATAAAACCCAATCGATAACCCTGGATACGTCATTGCTTTCTTCATATCATTGAAATTATACGTCACCGTAAATGCCCACAAGTATAAGAATGACGAACAAATCGTCATCCCAATTGATCTGGTACCAATTGAAAATGATTCCGCTGGTAAGACCCATGTCAAACACGCATACGCACCAAAGAAGCCCATGTATAAGATAAGCCCGGTAAGATATACCCCCTCAGCTGCAGCTGGGTACTTTTCAATATCGATAGTGTATCCACCACCAACGAGGACCAAACCAATGAAGAATCCAATAAGGTTCATCCCCCATACTCGACGTCCAAATCTATCCATGTATAAAATGGCGGGGATTGTACCTAACCATAATGAAACCCCACCGACTAATGACATAAACACGGCATTTTTCTCATCGAAGCCGATATTTCTCATCATGGTGGATAAGTAATACATGACGGCGTTTATACCGGTTAACTGACCCAATGAGACCATGATTACTGCATAGACCAAAGCACGACGGTTTCTAGGTATGGTGAATAATTCAAGGCAATCTTGTAATTTACTTTGATGGGCACGAAGATCACGTTCGGCTTGAGCATTGGAAATTAATTCCAAGAATTCAATTTTTGAACTCTTGTCGGAAATATTTCTTAATCGATCATAAACGTTAATTGCTTCGGCATATTTCTCCTTGAATACTAAATACCGTGGTGATTCAGGGAGTAATAACACTCCAACGAAAAGAATGGTTGAGAATACCAATGATGAACCCACCATGAATCGCCATCCACCGTGGACGTCATAAAACATCGCCGCAATAGCAAATCCCAACACTTCTCCAAACGCAATGAAAAATTGATAAAGCGAAACCAAATTCCCTCTTTGATTAGGGGGGACACATTCGGCAATATATACTCCAACCGATCCACCTTCAATCCCAACTCCTAACCCGAGAATAAACCTACCAGCATACATCACGCGATGATTCAAGGCAGCAGCACAAATAATGGCACCAATGGTGTATAGGATACATGAAATGACAATGGCGCGTTTCCGACCGAAATATTCACTCAAGGGAGTCATCAAAATCGACCCACCAACTGCTCCTAAGGGCATCAAACTTGAAACCAACGAGTTTTCATGATCAGATAAATGCAAGGCTTTATTCATCCCAATTGCTGCTCCAGAAATGATCGATTGGTCAACACCAGAGAGAATACCAGCAAACGAGGTGAATATCCCCAAGAATCTAATCATATTGTTTCGATTGTTGAATGTGATTGGGAATTCCAAGTTTTTGAGATTGTTCCAAAATGTTGTTGCTCCACTTTGGTTTTGTTTAAGTTCGAGTCCTTGTTTGACATATTTGTCAAATTCATGGTCGATATCGAAATCTTCACCCAATTCGATTGATTCTGAAGCATATTGATAAGTTACTTTCTCTGGTTGGGAATTGGACGATACTTCAGAAGAAGTTTGCTTCTCGGGTTTTAAATCGATTGGCGATATTGATTGTTCTTTCTCGATTGACATTTTTCGATTGTTGTGTGTTGAAGAATTTGATGAACGTGTGTTAGTCATGATATGGAGGGTTCGCCCACCCTTTTTATAGTTGCAAATCACGACTTTCCCGTGAAAGGGGTGAGTTCAAAAGGGTGATTCTTGGGATCATGCTAGTAATGTGTATGTTGGATGCGGTGGAGAAAGAGCAAACTACAATGGTGCTTAGGAGGAATCGGAACTGATTGCAGGAGTACAATAACAAAATCTGGAGGGATCATTCGTGGTGAACCCTTATCATGATAAATTACCCTAATAGACACTTTCATGTTGATGGTTTCTAATTATATCTAATTATATTCAATTACAATTAACCTTCTATTTTCCTCACGGAAATTTTTGCAATTGTTGCGAAAACAATAAACATAAAATGTGGAACCCATTGTTCTCGAAAATTTGGGGGAGCATCCACATTTTGTGCAAAAGTTGTAGGACTGGCAATTTTCTCTTGGTATAATTACAATGTTCAATCGGATTTCTAAATAAACCCCATGCTGGAAAACATTATTATTGTATAGTACAATCGCACGAATGAAGTAGCTGGTAAACCCAATTTGCCCGCAAGAATTACGACTGAAGTTTCCCCCGAGTCAAGTTATCTTTGCCACCACGTATAACCCAAACAATAAAAGTCCCTCCACTTAAGTTGGCTTATATCTATAAAACTCACGCTATGTGCAACACACCTCCACGGCGTAAACACCTTCCCTTCGGAAATTGATTCTTCCGATTGACAAGGCATTAGTCATGCTAAAATTAATGTATCGGATCGAGTATTTCAGGACAGGCATGTTTATTGTTTGTTTCAACTTTAGTTCTTCCGAAGTTCTTCCCCATTGATCTTTCGCAAAAATTCAATCGGTGTTTCCCCCACGTCGTTGTTCCTTTCGGTTATAAGCCTCGCTTGCCTAATTTACTTCTTAAGGTCGGTAGAAAGGGGTTTATCTGATTAGATTATGAGGATCCCATTACATATAGTCAGGCCAGGACTGATTACATATTTGTTCTAATTGGTTTATCTATCAACGATCTGGGATACAGCGTGGTAGATTCCTGGTTCATTAGTCTCGCACGATCTGTGAGAAAGACGGGTATGAACAAAAATTATGTTTGAGTGTTAGATCCGAGACAAGGATCCTTATTGTTAAATTGTAACTTCCGAATGTGAGGGGTGATGATGATATTCCTCTAACTTTTGAGGGACTGGCATTGTTTGATTTCCGCTCTTTGTGAAAATGACCGAATATATGCGAGATATTTCCGAAAGCCATACTTCGTTATCTTGGTGATAGATTATTTACCGGGTCCGCCGATAGGAAACAATATCCCTATTTTGACAGTTACATAAATCCATCACAAGGAAACATGCAACTCGGCCGATGACTACTTTACCAAACATCAATTCTTGCTTAAAAAACGGTGCAAGTCTAAAAATTATTCGGAGTTAATACAGAAGGGTCTCCAAACTCGCTAAATCTCTTTTGATACTCCCCAGCTAGATGAGCTTTAAGTTTCACCATCAGATTTCCAAATTTTGAATCACATGAGGGACATTTATACGGAGTATTGGCAATCATGTCTTTCAAAGATGACGCAAGTCGAACATGTCTGATAAATTTAGGAGCATATTCATCACTTGATGATGTACTTGCATAATCGGAATCGGGATCATAATTGTCATCTCTCTCTTGAGAATGGTAAGGATTGTGTAGTTTATAGTATTTTTCATTTAGTATTGGGTTTAATTCATCAAAGGGTACAAAGAATTTGGTTGTGAATGAATTGTAATGTTTTTTGTTTTTCATTCTTGGTGAATGAAAGTCTTGAGTTAATACATGGATATGGAAATTGGATAATGATGGAATTGAATGAATACCTGCTTTGATAAAGTTTGTTTTAAATTCTTGTAGTTTTGGCTGTTCTGGTTGTGGATTAAGACTGAACTTAGTTACCAAGTTATCAATGATTAATTGCTTTACTTGTTCTACGTAATTACTCAATAGTTGATATAATTCTTCACCTGAATATTGATCATAGTCTTGGTTGAATACATCCAATGGGTGAATTCTAGTGACTTGAGGGTCTCGTGGTATAACCAATAAATGACGAATTGATTTAGGAAATCCATCTTTGATTATAATTACATGCTGATCATAAAAGACGACAATATTTTCATAATCTTGAGGTTTATCTATAAATGGTTGGAATGCATCTTTAAAACTCATAATAGGTTGCCTAATTGGTAGTAGCTGTAGTAGGTAAGACTAGTAGGTTGTGATGATCAATTGAACTGATTTGGTTTTTTCTTGTGATGACTTAAATGGCAGTTGGTTAAGTGTTTATTGATTCTGGTTAATATGGTTAATGAGTATCATTCTATATTATATTATACTATATTATATTATATCATATTATGCTATATACAAAACATATATTTCATACCTTTCTTCTTCTAGGAGTAGTGCTACCAGATGTTGTTGTTGTTGTTGATGCATTCGTTACTTTAGCTGGCTTTGTTTCTGGTTGATTTGGTTGTTGTTGTTGTTGTTGTTTGTCCTCTTCCTGTTTCTGTTCATCATTCAATTGTTCATTAGTTTTCAATTTTTCTGCTTGTAATTCATTAACAAACCAAATTACTGTAATGTAAAATAAAATGGCAATTACCAATAGATTAATAAAATGGATTGATTTGGTTAATACTATTAGCGATACTAATGATAGGATTAATAAGATGAATGATGCATGGGTTGCTTTTAATAA
>JAKUCC010000589.1:0-37684 GCA_030563365.1 Hemisphaericaspora xylanilytica | reverse complement strand
GAAGTTTAACCGAGGAACAAAGCGACTATTCTGAATCAGAAATAAATATTATTTCTGTTTTATTATCACTACAATTGGAAGATACCCACATAAATACAGAAAAAGACCCACACGCCAAGGATCCCAAGGGGATTATCTCCTCTTCCTCCTGTTGGTGTTCGACAAAGTCTCCCGCCCCTCTTAGAATATAGCTAAAGTTATAATCAATGGCGTAACACGGTGGGATTCTGCAGGGATTTTTTTTGCACGCATCAAAGGAAAGAACAAGAGAGGGGCGGGTGGTCTGTGTAAGGAAAAGAATGTCGTTAGTAACTCCGACAATAGAAGCATCTACTCTTAATAGTACAGACTATAATTATTATTATTATTAAATGGCTCAGATCGAAATCAACTCGAAACATCTCAGGACGGAGCAAATCACATGGAAAAGGCGAATTCCGTCAATCGCCTGTTATAGGAATATTTTTCCTCGTTCCGGAACAATTGCTTATATACACGCTAATTGTATGAATATAAGCGTTAACTGACAATTTTACGCATTTGATTGTTTATGCGCTTGTAGTATAACAAGAAATTAGTTCGGCTTAGAATGTCGTACGTCTGAATAACCCCTCCATTCGGCGCCGTTGCTCGTCCGAATCTAAACTACACTGTGTTGGTCCAAAGGAACCAAAAATGGAATTAAAAAATGGAAAATGCTTGGTTTTTCCTGCATTATTTTTCCGTCAAAATGGTTACACAAATCAGAGATCACGAGTCCGATTGGGTATGGGTATGGATATAGCAACAGAAACTATAGATGCATCAAACATGCTTTGTATCTGGAACTCTCGGGTGGCATATATTGACATATGGTAAACTCCGAAGCAATTTTGTGATCAGGTTGAAAACTTAAACTGTTGTCAAAATGTACTACAAGAAGTCCTCTGCGGTTGCCTGCGACTTAGATTATTTCGAAACAAATCTCTGCACCCTTTGCTTTGTTCTGAGTCATGTCTCGTCGGTTATCGAGAGTTGTATTAAAATACCGCAACCACTTATTTGCAGTATGGTTATTTCTCTGGCTATTGAATTCACCCTGATCGTGTAACAAATTGTCGAAGGGGGGAGGGGTTAAACGAACTGCAAATATTGGTACTCAATTCTCGCCCCATACCCACCCTCATGCACATCAGGTATACATCCGTTGCATGAAACTACTAGTGTCTAAATATGCCCAACAATTTCGTCCTTCCCCTCCGCACCTCCCGCAGTTTCAGTTTCGACGGTGGTTTCATTGGTCTCAGATCCGTTGACTAAAACTTAGCCAATCTCAATAATACAAAAAAAAATTCTTCTCCGCGTTTTGGATTATCCCAATTGGTGAAAACGCACCAGATTACGCAGAGATAAAGGATTCCGGTCTTCCCCTGTTTTCCTTCAAGCCGAAGCACGGTGGCTGTGGCAAGGTATATGCCAAGCCGTTGATCGCTCAACACAATACAATTAAGATAATGGTAAATGCATTTATATCCTACTTGAATTCTGTCCATTGTCTAAGTATTGACGAACCCCAAAAAAATGATTGTTCCCTAAATAGTAACATTCCGGAGCTTACAGTTAAACCTTTGTTTGCTGCTTGACATTTAGGAAGCAAGGAGCAATTAGATTATAGATTAATGCTGGGGTTACTATACGCGTGTAGGAATAATTCAAACAACCATTGTTGTACGTTTGACCTGTCTGATAATGGTTTACTCTTTTTTTTTCTGAGCTTCATTAGCTTATTGAGACACTTTATATAGTATCCCATTGTATATCCTATCATTTACTTCGAACCCTAACCTATAATGGTAGTCAAATCGTGATTGTTAGAAGTTTAACTCCCTTTTTGGAGATTATCAGAACATTGTTAAAGTAAGTTCACTATATCTTAGCGTGATATTTATTCTAGTAATCAGCATTATGAACTGACTTAGTTGCAGTAGTATTGGAGGACATTTTCATATCTATCTGAAGTAAAGGCACCTAAAATGCATCAAATATTGCAAAAAGGTTCCTGTCAAAAGTAGGCTGGTTGCAACTGTTCCAAAAATGAATTCAAAAAAAAAATAATATTCACATTTGTGCAACTATTATTGATAACTCCGTGATGCTGCAGCATGTGAAACTATTGGAGGAGTCCACAGACTTAGCATCAAGCTTTGTGGATCGCTTATGGGTTCCTAAGATTTTAGCTGTCAGGCGGATTGTGATTGAAGTTAACTCCGACATGATAGTATCTGTGAATCACAAAGAGTCCAGTATCGTTCGACTTATTTACTCGCATGCCATTATAATGTCAGGTAGCAATCACGGAGTTGTTACCAAACCTAACATTACAGGTTATCACACCAGGAAATCCAATCTCGGAATTGCGACCAGAACTTAAATTAAGATTTATTATTGTTATGAAATGATGTTTCTCTCATGGAGGTTTCTTTTTATTGAGAGATTGATAAAGATTAGCAACTTCCTGTCTTGGGAAAAAATGTACTGCCTCTGAAGCGGATTTTATTTGACGGGACTCGTCGCCCGATCAAGCAGATGATGATAGTAGGAATTGAATCTTGATTATTTTCTCGAGCTTCGAGAATTAGTAGATTACTAAAGTTGGTGACGAAAGTATGAAAACCTTTGGAAAAAACTTCCGCTAAAATTGTTTCCAAATATCACTAATTTTAGGATTCCACGAACCGCCAGTTGTATATGTAACAAACCACACAAGGAAGTGAAATTGTAATATTTGTATGCTTTCTTTAGGCAGTGGCAGACATTGTACTTATTAGGAGTGTCGAACTCATTACAAATCTCTCCAATCCAAGGAGATTGTAATGGGTTTAGAAGACTTATGTCAGTGATTATAACTCCTGCGTGTTTCAATTCCTAGTCTCTGCCTTGTTGAGACCTTTGCGAAAATATTTACATGACCCAGGACAAAACTTAAAGTGAAAGTGATAGCGATGGCGGGTTTGCAACAATTCTTGGTGTAACAGAATGTAATGGGTTTTGCATACGGGTTTTGAAGGTTCCAGAACTTTATTGGAATTTTGCCTTCCCAGCAAGGAATATACGATTCATCGCGTAAGTCAAGAATTCGAAGTACGTCAGTGAGCAAAGGGAAGCACAAGAAAGAGTTTGAAAGGGTTTGTTTTGGCATTTTTGACGATGTCTTGATTTTAGCTTCGAACAGAATGAAGATCAACACAGTGAGCATGAGTATGCGGTAGGACAATTGAATGTAGACTCACCAATAATTTATCGTTTTGTGAATTATGGTTTGATGCTTCCTAAGCATGAGACAAATGCATGGAAAATTCACAGAGAAAATGTTGGTGTTGGGTTCCAAGACAACAGGAGGTACAAGAAAACTGAGGGGAGGATGTAGTTTGTGTACCCTCTTATTGTAGTTCTTCAACTGGACATAGATTCACAAGGGAAATGTTAGCACGGCTTGAACTGGAACAACCTATCTCGATGTTATCGATTTACACCTCTTGATATTTCACTTTCTATTTTTATTTATCGCTGGTGACAAGTTGTTGGCGCAGAGTGTCCCGGAGCTGTGAAGCGACAATAGCGTGTAGAAAGAAGAAGAAATTTAATCAAAAAGCAAAAAATAAATCAAGAAGCGACTTTTTTTTTGGTATTTCCGTAAGCATAGAAGTCACCCATATTCAACGACGCTCATTGACTGACAAGAAAAGGAATATGGAATCAGCTTATGACTAGCATGGGTAGAATCCGATAGGCAAGTTATGAGGACTATTTATTTAAGATGGTTTTATTTGAATATATCATTCCTTGCATCCCTCTGGTAAGACCTATTGATGGAGGTTTAATTGAAGCTATTTCCGAAACTGAGGGTTTTTCTCTTCCGCGCCTCAATAAAAGTAAACAATAAATTTCCACCTTGTTTTTTGTTTCGTATTGTTAACATGCCCCACATTCTGAACCCCTCTCTTTGAAAACCCCAAATTGCAGACAATAGAAAACTCCTCCACAAAACCAGCTGTCAACAATGGGATAATAATCAAAATGAAAGAAAAATTTTTGCGACTAGGTCCGACGGAGATCTTAAACCTCCGAGACAGAACACACCAACGGTTACAGTGGCCACCTATTTCATTTTGATTAGTTGTATGTAATACTAATAGTTGTAGTTAGATATAAATATAACTACATAGAGGACATGTGATTATGAAGTGTAAATGAAAAAAAAAATCAACTGATGAAGAAAACACCAAAAAGAAAACTCCTTTGTAATAAACTAAAAAAAGGAATCTAGAACAGATAAATCTAACGACAAGACAATACAATACACTACACTACAATAGAATGCAATAATTACTGCACAAATACAACATCATACAACCCAACCCAATCGCAACCAACGAATAAGAGATTATTAATAAAAGTTTTTCTTGGGTGTGTTTGACGTAAATCTATATCGCACAGTAGAAATATAAAAACAGGCAGAGAAACCCCCACGCAATTTGATAACACTCACCCACTCTCCCCCTCCCTTCCCCCATCATTCGAAACCAAAACAAAGGGCAAAAAGAAAAAAAGTGCAAAAATTATTTTTATATGCAACAGCCAAAAAGAAAAAAAATTAAATTAAATTAAATTAAATTGGACTTATTAATTAAAGACAAAAAGTCAAACCTTGGAAACCACACACACAAAAAGGAAATATACAGAAGTCAACCAAAACTTTAATCAGCTGCACGTTGAATCATAATTCCATTGTACTTATATCACCACTTTCCCACTCCAATATAGCCAAACCGCATTTCAAGTAAGCAAACAATTCACGCAACAAGAAAAAGAAACTCGCTCACAGAGATATACAACCACATTAGAATTAATCTAAACACCAACAACCAGACAATGGCAGAAAAAGTACCATCAACTATAACTAATGGCCCAAGACCAAAGGGTCGACCCCGAGTATTGCCAGTTACACCAAGGAAAAAAGTGTCAAGGGCTTGTGATATATGTAAACAAAGAAAGATGAAGTGTAATGGGGCACTACCTTGTCATTTCTGTAAGCTGAAGTCACTAAATTGTTCATACTTAAAGGTGGATGGACGTTCACTCAAATCGAAAGCATATATAGAGTCTCAACAGCTACATCAACAACAACATCAGCTGCTGGTGCACCAGCAACAACAACAACAACAACAACAACCCGAACAACAACATCAGCAACAAAATACAGATGTGACCACACTTCCATTTCCACAAATAACCCCACTCACGAATGAATCACCGCAAGCAGGAGTCTCTTCTACTATGATTCACCAGGGACAGGATGACAACCAATCATTGCAATCACATCTGCTAGCCTCACTTGTAAAGTCAGAGGTATCCATGGCCGGATTATCCGCAACGCCACAATTATCAACTCGAAAGTCCTCAATCATAAACGACGATTCGCAATTACCGGAGATACTAAATAAGCCAATTACCACTGGAATGAAGGTACACAAGCATGCAAGATCACTATCTACCATATCATCATCACCGAAACAATCTGTCACGCTACCAAGAATCGTACCCAATTCAACACCATTAACGCGAACGTCTACTATAGACTCCATAATAAATAATTCCGGGTCAAGTAGTGCAAATTCTAGACTCTCGAATGCATCCACAACCCATACTAATATAAGCTCGAATACTGCCGCTACGTCAAATCAATCGCCAACTAGTCAAGTATCGTTATCAGTAATATGCCGCAGTTTGCAGCATGCTTTAGTTGATGACAGCCAGAATGGAGACTCAATAGATAACATCAAGAAAGCACTAAATCTTTCCGAGGATTCCGAAGAGGGCTTGCTGAATCTAAATGGCCGGCATACTCGCCTACTATACAATCAGACTGGCAATATGAGATTCTTTGGTGAGAGCTGTGCTCTCTCATTGTTGAGCGAATGCAGGTCTTTGTTCCACGATACATTAGGTCCATCTACCTTTACTAATGACCCACGTCAAGAATATATAATTGACGAGAGTAGTGATTTCACCAAGCCAGCTATTCCTGTACAACTACCCCCCAAAGATGTAGCGATAGTTTTGATTAATTTGTTCAAGCGAGATATTAATGATACATTTTATGTGTTCAATATGAAGCACTTTATGCAAGAAATCTTTGAATCGGTTTATGAACATCCATACAAGGCACCTTCGCGAAAATTATGCTTATTGCATTTAGTGTTTGCAATTGGAGCATTATTTGTTGAATATTCTCCCGATATCACGGATTTAGAATTGCCTAGCTCAGAAGCGTTTTTGGCGGGAGCCCAGACATTAATGAGAGACAATATTTACGATGGTAAATTGTGGATGGTTGAAGCAAATTTCTTAAAGTACTTCTATTATCAAGCATGTTGCAACCGCTCAAGTTCATGGATGTCGTTGAGCATCGCGATTAGAACCGCCCAAGCGCTAGGCCTCCATCGCTGGGTTATAAATTCACGTTTTGCTGATAAAGAGATTTCGACTCATAGACGTAGGCTATGGAGAAGTTTGTTTGTTTGTGATTGTGTTAGTAGCGTCAATTTGGGTCGACCATTATTAGTGAGTGGGTATGATTATGACGAATCCAGTTACGACATTGACGATGATGAAGTTGACGAAGAAGAACGAATTAGAATAATTTCTCAAAAAGCCACTAGCGATTCGGCAATTATAAATGGTCGTATTGTTGAGAATATTTTTAAGGGTGGTAGAATAAACATTAAACGAGCTCATTTGTTGGCATTGGAATTAAAGCTATGGTCAATTCAACTTCCCCAAGAATTACAATTGACATCTGCATTGGAGAAACAATTGGAACTGGGTGCAAATGGAAATAATTATTTGTTGGTGTTTGTGCATATTGGTCAATTATATGGGATCATGGCATTAACCCGCCCATTTTTGGTGTATGTTGTCACTCGCAAGTTAAAACCAGAAACAAAATCCCAAGTTAAAGATGAGCATTCATTGATGAGTTTTTGTAAAGCATGTATTAAGGCTAGTTTCTTGGTGATTAAATTATTGAAATTTTACACCGTCCATAATGATTTCCGTAAGGAAGTGTTTACTATTCAAAGCGCGTGCTTTTTCGCCAGCATAATTCTTGGATTTACGTTTTTGGAGCAAAAGAAACTGGCAAAACCTGATCTCCACTATATGGGAGTGTTAGAGGAAGCAATCGAAGATGGGATTGATATTTTGAGAACGTATGCATATTTCAATTATACATGCAAGCGATGGAGTCAACATTTAGAGAATATGATGATTGCATTAAAGTGTGAGGATGGAGTTGATGGAATGAGTACAGGTTCAATCTCGAGCGAATCTGAGCGATTTAATCATGAAATTGTTAGTTGGAATAATGAGAATAAGGCATTTGAGGAATTATTAAATTTCCAACAATTCTTTGTGCCGCTGGATTCAGCAACCCAGGATAATTTACAGGATTTGTTGAATGTTAATATGAATGATTATTTGAATGTTTTCAAATATGATAATCGAGATCATGTAATATTTGGCAAAGCCAATGAAGGTTAACGGCAAACTAAAATGTTTTGTATTATTATATATCATGTATAGTCTACAGTTATCTCCAATTATGTTTCAGTTTTTTATTAATAGCCTCTTCGAGTGTTAAATGTTCACCTATACATGCTATATAAAAAGTATTATAAAAAAATGAACCTCCATAGTCATCATCGAACATGGAACTAATTAATCTATTGGAATTTTATTGCATTCTGGATTTTCGGAGGAATCTTAGTCAATTGGCTTGACAAGTTCCGCCGATTTCTTGTGACTTTTGGTTAAGTCGTATTTCGACTTGACAAGGCCAAAGATACGTAACAATCGATCTCTCTTACCACTGTCATGTTGAATGGCATTATTATTATTATTATTATTATCATTATTCTTTATATTATTCTTTATACTATTACGTTCATCATCGCCATCATTTGGGAAACCATCATTGGCAGAAAAATTATCCTCGTCATCATTGCATTTGCTGTCATTAGTGCTAACATTACTTTGCACATCATATTCATTAATAAATACCTCATACGTCTCGGTACAATCACCACATATAAATTCATGATGATTTCGTTTGATTCGTTTATTTCGATTGTTAATTATTGATGATATTTCATACAAGGGTTTCTCGCATAAATCACAATACTTTAACAAATCACTACCAGGGATCTTACCAAATATTGCTTCCAAATCTTCAAATTTAGTATAATGACGATCCCGATCTTCGCAGGAATTGCTGCGTTTATTCGACCTAATCGAAGCGGTTGTGGTGGCAGTGAAACAATCAATGTCGTCTTCATATATTATGGACGATGAAATCTCACTAATGGTATCATTAAGATTAAATCGCCTTTGTTTGAAATCAGCCAATGATTTTTGGCGAGAAACCCGAGGATGAGATGACTTTCGAGGAATGTAATCTTCAACCAAAACAATAGGATCTTGACTTTCTTCATCAAGATATTCCACATCATCATCATCATCATCATTTTCATCATCGTTATCATTGTCGTCCTTATTATTCCCTCGGCCACCATCATCGTTTTTATCATCCCTATCGTCCTCATCATAGTCATTGCCCTGGTCATCGCTCACATCATCCCCGTCGCGACTCTTTTTCGCCAATTCGGAAAGACTATGTTGTGTATCATTCAGCCCACGTCGCACGTTTCTCAATGAGGCAGGAATCGAAGATCCTCTCAAAGAAGATGTGGCTGACGAAGACGAGGTTCTCTTTAGTGGTGGTGGAGGGGGCAATGGTAATGATGTCAAGGTCGTGTCATCGATCAAGTCGAGCTTAGATTGTTGATGCTTGACTGTTTTATTAGTTGGTCTATTAAGAATGATACTATTCCCCGGAGGACTAGTTAATAATGATGGTGTGAGTTTGGTTTTTGGTTGGTTAGTCAAAGGGTGTGGTTCTACTTGTTGCGGCAACAACGGTAGTGATGGTGGTTGTTGTTGCTGCAAGTTCAACGACAAGGATTGCAATGGTGGCAGTTGGTTCATCTAATGAGATTGAATAAATCAATGCTTATAATATTGGGGGCTAATTGCTCGAGCAAATGTGTTGGGGGAGTTTAAATAAATATATAAGCAATGTGGTGGTGGGGGATTGTACTTTTTAAAAAAAAAATTGGTTGCTATAATTAATTACAGAAATCTTGTTCCCTTACAAAGTAAATTTGGGGGGTTAGGAGATTTTATACCAGGCGGGCCTTTTGTACTGCCTGTAGCAAAGGTGTGTTAAAGGGCAAAAAAAATGGATGGTAACAGACAGACAAATTCTCACAAGGAAATTTGTAGAGACGGGATTGTGGGATTGTGAGGGAGATCCGCCAAAACCCAGACAGACACACACTACGCATACGAAAGAAAAACACACACACTCACACACACCACTATGGACCAAAATAATAAATGTGTTGTTGGTACGAGGAGATTAACTTTTGGTTGTTCTCCTTTTTTTGACCAAAAGTACACTACCAAAGTAAGTTTTATTTTTGGTGTTTATGTTTACGGCTAGAAATATTTTTGGGTTGGTGCCCTGTGCAGTCCCGGTTTTCTCCAACGAAATACAACAAGTGGAAACACAAAGCTCAAAACTCCTTCGGCAAATTGTTTACGCAACAGAAAGAATGAGATGCCCATTGGGGGAAAACAATGGAGCCACACAATGACATCATGGCCTAAGTAATTCCAACAAAATTAAAAACATACCAATTTAGGTGATTCCAACCATACCGTCAATCCCATGCCTAGCCATTAATCAAGATCTCGTTTAAATGTGTCAATCACGTGTATGTCTTAGACGTTTCTCAGTTTGGCAAAAATGCATCCCCAATCAGAAGTTTGTTTGGGTGTCATTCTGTCTGTCTTGGAGTTTCAAAATGATACACAAAACAAATTTGAAAACGCGATCGGCTGCTTGTTTTTCCTTTCGATTGTTTCAAAAAAAAAATTCCGAAAATGGCAACAAAAATGGAAGGGCTAGAACCACCCACCAACAATTACAACAAGATTTGGAGCGATGGGGGTAGGTGAGTCAAGGAAACATACTTTGATTTTTTACAAATTAATCACCAAGAAGCAGAATGCAAATACCGTAGTAGTTGTAAATAGAAATAGGTGTCCATTTTCTTTCAGATCAGGTTCTAGATGCACCAAGAACTAAAATTAGCCCACGGTTTTCACCGTTTATGAATGCCCCACAAGACGGGATAAAAGGTTGGATGCGCGTTTAACGATCTGGATCCTGGGCAACCTCATTTGTAAGCATTTTTGTTGCCTTGTTATATGGTTGAGAGGTACACTAGATACAACTGTCACAGGAATTACCTTCACCTTCGATGTGCTAGAGCAGTTCTGGATTGTATTTTCAGGTGCTTGCTCGTTGACACATCAACCTACTAATCCATTCTTCATACATCACCTTCACACCACTTCCTGCACTACGTGTATTCTCTACATCGGTCTTATTCTGCCATGCAAGAGTCACACATTTTTTATGACTACTAACCACAATTTTGTGGCTATTTACATCGACAATTGTGAATCCAACAGTTGATTGATGATGTAACCAACTATTGTCCCAGCCAAGAACAAATGGGCTTTTGATTTTGGGGGAGAGAGTGGGGTTTGTTTTATGTGGATAGGCATTTCCACAAGTTGTTACAAAGAACAACCCAAAACAAAACGAAAGTTCCTTCGAGACCATTTGTTGATAATGGAAGCGATATTAATTAAAAACTGAATCATCAATTACAATACAAAAATTCTTGGGGTAATCAACCAATCAATCTTAGTAAAAGTTAAATAAATAACAAACAATTCGTGTAGTTTTCTTATCGTGTTATCGGATAATAGCTTTAGTCATTTACTACCGTTACATTGGGGAATTTGGTTTTGGCATTACTAGTTTACCCGGTGACGAAATTTAACTACCGTTGACTTAGCACCAGTGCATCCCATCAATTGAGTAAACCTACCTAACTACATGACCTGTCATACGTTAATGAAATAGGGGTCATGATAAATGATAAGGTACTGATTGAGTTGGCAGAAAGTTTGATTGGTTTCCTTTCTTCCTCCCGTGTTTTCCGTATATCCCTCGGGTAAAACCTTGCATGTCAATTTTTTGTTTTGGTGTTGCGACGTGGTGGGCTCTGTTAACGCTTTCGTCAATATGGTTTGTAAATAAACATTCGTTAATCAACCGCTAGCATCTCCATGTGAACATACTCCTTCGAGAAGTTTCACTTTATATAATTACAATTTTCACAAATTAAACTTCAAATTAATTTCGGAATTACTTCGCAATGTAAATACGTTCTACATTAGTCAACAGCGATTGACACTTTCGGTTAACGAATTGTAGATCTTCCGTAATTTGAAACCAGATAATACTTCTACATGGATGTCATCGATAGCTTCATTAATACTTATTACAAAGTTGATATCAGTTACTTCATTAAATATAAGAACAATTGTTCCAGACTACACAAGCTGCGTCATATTTGATTTACTCTCTGTTTCATAAAGTCGTCAAAACTTACATCACCATCTTCATTATCATTAGCCCATTCCAGAATATCTTTAAAAATACGTTTTGAAATAGTTCTATCCATTTCTAATTCTTGTTGTCTAACATGCAACATCAATTTCTCACATAATTCAATAATCATAATCAACCCCTTTGTCTCTTGTCTTCTTTTAAATTCGATGATTGGCTTCCAGTTGGTTATTTGACTAAACCTCAATTCCAACACTGACAATCGTGAGAAGTATTTGGCATATGAAAGAATTATCGGTATCCCATCATTTGTCAATTTGCTACAATTATTCAATGAAAGTCTTTGTAATCGACGACAACAATTGGCAATCTCCCAAACCAGTCTATCGGAAATATCGGTACCTGCCAAACCAATAGTTTGCAAGTTTGGATTAGATCTAATCAATGAAACAATTGAAGCGTCAGTTATAAAAAAACCATGATTCTTGCGACCAAAATTTATCAGATGCAAATTGTGACAATACTTTGCTAATTGAAAGACACCAAAGTTGGAAATCTGTTCACAAGCTCGAAGGTCTATTGTTGATAAGTTGGGACATGCTTTGGCTATTGAAATTAATACATCATCATCTATTGATTTTGATCCTGTTATAACCAATTTCTTCAAGCTAGGTCCACACTGGGCCATGATTTGAATGCATGGGGAAAGTTTGGGACACATATAGAACTCAAGCCATTCTAACTTTTCAAAATTGGTATGGTTCACAAGATGATCGAGATGTGATTGTTTGGCTTGGAATAATTTGTGGAGTATCAATATTTTGGGTTGAAATTTAATAGCATTTGGAGAATCGATGGCCACGAGATATCTTTTCAATTTGTCCTCAGAGTCAAAATAACATTTCTGGGATATTATATCCTTT
The DNA here is from genome assembly GCA_030563365.1 of Hemisphaericaspora xylanilytica. Classification (NCBI taxonomy): domain Eukaryota; kingdom Fungi; phylum Ascomycota; class Pichiomycetes; order Serinales; family Debaryomycetaceae; genus Hemisphaericaspora; species Hemisphaericaspora xylanilytica. The sequence continues at coordinate 25,174 of JAKUCC010000589.1, read as the reverse complement.
GCAATTCGGTTAAATAATCTATTTACCAACAAGCAATTAAACAATGGATGCATATGAGATTTCGGTGCGGTTTCTGGTTGGCTAAGAGATTTTTCGGCCATTTCTTTGCTACCATGTATCAACATTGCGTGATTAAAGCTTAATGGTCTTCTTCTTACTGGAGGTAATTCCAATGGTAATTGAGTATATTGCAAGTCAACATAGGATAGTATCTTATGAACAATCTCAGGAATTTCAAATATGTTAATCCGCGATTGTTCATTTTGCAATTTATCCAATATTGTTTCATGATGAGGTTCAACTGATTTCAAACATTGATAAATTCGTTGACTTTCAGGAGTAGAAACTGTACTAAAATCAGCATCGTCATCACCGTCTTCATCATCCGTTAAACTGGGCAAGCTTTCCAATTCGGAACTTGTTGAATAAAATGAAAATTCATCTTCTTGGGGGAACTTCAATGATGAAGAAATTGATGGAGCACGCGATGGAAATGAACTTTGACTTGGAGTTGGACTACCTGGTCTCGATATCGGGTGTCTTGCATTTCTTCTAATTGAACGCGTTCGAAAGAATGCAGATAATGAGCTGGATGAGACTTTATTGTACGATTTGGAACGTTTGATCACTGGCGCATCCAGATGAGCGTCCAATGCTGGATAAGTATATATTTGATTGTCAATATATTCATTTGTAGGTAATGGTTGTGTGAGATTAAACTTCATATTTGTATATGATGAGAATGACTAACTTGGACGTGTGGGGATATCAAAAGATCGACTTGGGTGAGTAAGGTGCAGATTCAACTGAATGATTCCACGTTGGGGTGTGAAGGATAATAAGAATAATAATAATAATACAAAGGAGTGGGAATGATCAAAGCAAAGTGCGAGTACAACAAGACTAAAATGGTCCTTTGGGTTGATATTTATAATTGAGTTGCAAAGAAATGAGTTTCAAGTGCTTGAAACAACACAACCAGCAATGACCAAGTATACAAACAAGGGCAATCCCAATTTTTATGGTCTCCAGTTGAAGAGACAATTTTCTTGCTTGTCGTTTTTCTCATTAATTAATTTTATTAATTAATTATTTATTATTATTATTATTATTATTATTATTACTTAGTGTCGTATCTTGCGAGAGGATGGGGGGGAAGTTTACTTAGGCAGTTATAGTAACAGTAATAGTAATAATAATAATAATAATAATAATGTCCGACATATACCTTCAACCAGCTCTCGTAACCCTTGTTACTTGTCCCCTTTATTGTGCTTGTCATCAAAACATAAAACATCCCAATTGGGAAATCTAATTGTCTTGACTGGTAAGGTACGCATTGATTTTATTTTACAACCAAACAAATAAATTAAATTAAATTAAATAAAACTTACAAACAAAAGAATAAACTGCAAAAATATTTTCCAGCCAACTCAGACAGACACTCGAAACCAAAAAAAAAAAAAAAAGATGGCTGGTTATAACCCAAGCCAACATAAACGTTTTATGCCCAACCAATATACCCCCTTATCTAAACCACCAGATTTCCTTGTAGCACCATTGTATGATGTCAGGTCTAAATATATTACTCGCCATTTTTACTGGCTTAAGAAATAGGTTAAACATGCTAGCGAACAGATATGTACTATGCTATGTATTATACCCATGCAAAGACTAAAACGAAGGGGGGAGTTTACAAGAAACTCAACAATATCTAAGTTGGCTCATGGCAAAATACTCAATTGTGAATAACAAAACCAATTATGAATAACAAACGCCTTTTGCCCAAATCGGGGAGCATTTTCTAGTACAAAAATCAAATGATGGGTTATCTCGTGCAGGAAAACAAGAACTTGTTTATTCTTGTGACTCTTTGATCGTCAATTGCATTGAAAGGTTACAATACCTCGGTGGCCATCATTATGAGACCGCTCCAAAATGATGATTAGAAGTTAATGGTTGCAGAGTACTAATTGATCACAAGCTGTTAATAACATGCTGGCAATGTCTAATCCATTCCACGGAACCAATGGTAAACTCCTCTCAATGATTAATTACAGGTCTAGTGATCCTGAGATGGTGTTCAAAGATTCTGCGATAAGAATCTTCATGTTGTCATGACAAACATTAAATTCGAAGAGATTCTCCAAGACTCCACGGAGTATATGCAGGCGATTTCTGGCTTATAATCCATGCATATGCCCAACTGCTTATCCCTAGGGCACATGTCCTTGTGGTACCCTTTCCCCTCGCAAAGAACATGAGGTTGATACTATTTTTGGTAGTTTTCCCATTTGTTTACAGAAAATTTTTGAAGCTAAAGTTCGTGATATCCATACATGATTGGCGCGAATGTCAAGCCCCAGACTTTTTCTAGGCATAATATTTCTCTATTGGATTGCTGTTCTATGCTCAAGAGCAAATTGTCCTTTCCATTAATTTACATGCTTCAATAAGCAACTTTTCAATGGAGAGACTACCTACCTTTTTGTTTAAGGATGTTAATGTCGTAAAATTTTACACGAACTACAGAGAACATAATGAATGGAATGTTCAATTCCAAGAATTGGAGGTTTAGAAGCCGACTCTCTCTTCATCTGTCTGTTTAGTTTGTGGATGATTTGTTCGGGTGTTAGACGAGCTGGTTGCAAAAAAATATTTCTATTGTTGAGAAACCGCTACCATGCAAAGTGCCCCCATCCAAACTTTTTAGTTTGTGTACCGAACCACCCAGCCACGCTTCAGATCAAAGTACGATTGGGTTCTCCAATGCATAAGCGCGATACCAAATTAGTTACAAACAGCAAATTGCAATCTAACTAGGTTGCTGTTGTGATGATTGGGTGTGAAGTAAAGTCGGAAAGTTCACTATACGAAAGGACCCTGAAATTAGCTTGAATTGCCAGTTCGCGACCACACAATGGAACTCGATGTTAAAATTGCAACAACTTCTATATTTCAGACTATGGTAAAAAAAGCATGATACGTTCTCTAAAAGACCAGATTTTAACCAAAATCAATGATGAATGAAAGCATATGCCAGTTAAGTATTGTTGATGAAATTGCATAATTTCATTCGTGGCAACTGGGATAAGTATGTGGAGACTTCCTCCGAATCACATAAACCCAAAGCTACCGAATGATATAATAACTGATCCGCAGGACCCGGTATCGTAATAAAACCCCAAGGCGAATCTTGAATCGTTGTAAATAGCAAAACAATCAGATCAAAACGTTCTGGGGCGTCGCCTCATGCAATAGAATTTCGGATAATGGGGAATTTCAAGAATAACCAAAATCATCACAAAACAGTATCTTATAACATAATACTACCTGTCTGATTAGAATTTAGGATACGATCCTTGCAGAATCTTCTCTCTCTTAGTAGGGTAAGATAAATATGAGTTCACAAGCAGAACACTTGGGTCAAGCTCATTTCGATCACCGCCATTACCTATCATATCCAATGATTCTAGGTGTTTAACCTTGGAGTTCAAAGGCATTGCCTGATTGCTTTAGGAAGTAACTTCATATTATGAATTCAAACACTTTGTACAAAATAGCACAAGAATGCGAATCACCAACAGCAACAATTTCAAACCATATAACTCCAATTGTTTTAACCCCAAAGGATTATATCTTTTAATCAATGTACAAGGCAAGACCTGGATATCATGAAATTAACACAGAACTTGTCCATCGGGACAATTTCATTTGCCATTAGATAACATGCATAGATCAAATCGAACCTCGTCGAGAAACCAGCGTATATAAACACTATTAATAATCCTTTTACAGTATTCTAATCTGGTTCTTATTCCATTAGAATACCAAGCTCTTATTCATAACACACAATGAAGTTCTTACCAGTTTCCATCTTCTTATTATTCACTTCATTAGTATCTGCTTCTCCAGCCGCCAATGACGGCGCCCAACCCGTCGCCAACATCATTAATGATGGTCAGTCCCGTGTTGCCGGAAATGGTGGTGCAGTAGGTAATGTCGTCGGCGGAGCTGCGGCTGGTGTTGCTGGTGCCGCTGGTGCTGCTGTTGGTGAAGCTATTGGCGCCGTGAATGGTCTTGTTAACGACATCCAAAATGGTGCTGGTGAAATCCTTCATGGTGTTGGTGGTGTTGCCCATGGTGTCGGTAATGTTGTCCATGGTGTTGGGTCGGTTATCCATGGTGTTGCTATTAATGGCGTTGTCTACCCCCTTGCTGCACTTGGTGGGGTTAACCAAGTTCTGCATGGTGTTGCCGGTGTTGCAAATGGGGTCGGTAGTGTTGCCAATGGAGTTGGTAATGCTGTTGATCAGGTGGCCAATGAAGTTGCTGGAAAAGCATAGATTGGACGAATGACGCGGATTACTCCATCTTCGACCCTTGATAACGGTTCTTGATGGATGATCTCCTGTAGGACTTTGTGGTCAGTAGGTTCGTTCTTCTAGTAATTTAGTTGTATAGGCCAGTTAATTGACAATAATACAGATAACCTTTTTCGTTTAACTTGGCCAAGCAAGTCCTATCTAATACCATATTTACAATTTCAAATCAACAGTTGTTACGATATTATTCCGTTACAATAAAAGCTGCCAACGTGGAACGGTCGTTTTGCACCCAATGCCAACTAAAAGTATTCATTGTTCGCTACTAGTAAGTTAAGTCCTTGTGCATGTTTGCTTTTTGGGATATCTTCATTCCCAGGGGATAGTATCCGCCAACTACACAGGGTATTAAAATAAACTAAACATAAGCATTACCGGAGTGCATAACCGGTTTAATAATATACAAAAGTAATATAAAAAAACACATTCGAGCATTACAGTCCTAAGATACACTTGAATAAAATATTCAATAATAAATAAAAATACCAATCATTTATAACACCAATCTATGTTCGCTCCAACGCTCCCAAACAATAATTCATCTCTTCTTCATCCAAACTCTTGATATATAAACATTTCGAAAGTAATTCCAGTTGAATTTTAAACTTGTAAGCACTTGACCATTCAATGCACTGCGATAATGATTTGACAATATGTACCGCGGTTCTAAATTTGGAAAAATTAATCAAATCTTCATCCATCACAATATAATCATCGGAGGGAAGTGTGGTCCCAATTATACTATTGCTCTCCTTTTTGATTACGCTTGGTCGTTCCGCATTAAACGTCAAATCTGACAAGTAGAGCCCCACAAACGGAATACAGCCCTTGGATGGGGACATTTGATTGATCGATAATCGAAGATTAAGGAAGTTCTTTATAGGCAGGGAAATCTTCTCTAAATTCTTAAGCATTAATATATCACCAGGGGGCAAGTTTCTCCAAGTGCCTCTCAATTTTTGAACCTTCTCTCCTGTTAACGCTAATATAATCTGCATCAAGGTTGAGTAATTTTGCATGCTATAACAATTCTGAGCAATATGAATAAATCTCGAAATGATATTAATTCTTTCTTGTTGATTAACTGTGAGAACAACCTCGGAGATGATCCAATTCACCATCAAATTGAATCTAGCAATCACCAAATTAACAGAAGTATTAGAATCAAAATAATCATTGTTAACTATCATTTCTAACCAACTGGTAGCTGGAGTCAAATCTCTCTTCCATTTCAATTCAATCAAATCCTTCCAATCTATATGCTTAATCATATCCTTCTCGATAATTGTAAAATGTTCAGCTAATGATACCGAATCATATGAAAGAATGAATGAAATATGGGTTCCATTGCGAATAACATATTCGACTGATAATACATCGCTTGAAGGATGATAAGCCTCCAACAATTTTAATGGGGACGCGTAAAATGAAGAAAGATTATCAGCCGTATTAAATTGAGGAGTGAAGTTAGAAATGGTATTGTCATGATTTGGAGTTGAGGTAACAGGTTCGTCATCGGAGTTGAGATCATCTTGTGAGGCAACGGGTGTCAACAAGTTGGTTGGTTGCTTTGCCGAGGAATTGGAACGGGCGTTCAGCCGTACCTCTTCATGAGATGTATCGAATGATGTCAAACCAGTGGCATCTTCTGTGTCGATATGATGAATTTGGTCTATAAAGTCGTCAGCATTCTCATTTTGCGGAACGTTATTAATGTCTTTGTAATTTTCCAGTGTTTCTTCTTCGTTCTCAAGCTCCTGGACGTCAGCTTCCCGACCTTCTTCCTTGATTAGTTCTGCTGGTGTGGGTGTGGGAGTTTGGGCACATAATGTCAGTTTCGAAGAAGCATTGGATTTTCCTTCTAATTTTAAGAATGTAAACTCGATAGGATTCGTGAAATGGAATGCTTCATCTGGAATAGCAGCCAATTCCTTAAGCACATCGCTACTTATACCTGGGATGGCAACCGAATTTTTGGTGGTGCGAGGGGTCGTGACAGAGTTCCCATGACTTTGGCCCTTTGCTGTTGGCGATATCCTTTGATTTGTCGTGCCGGCACTGCTCGAAAATAACGAATTATTTGTAGAAAACGATCGCGTTTCTTCTTGAATGATACTTGCTTGATTAAATGGTAACTCACTCAATGCTCGCAATACGCTTAATCGCACAGTTGATCTTTTATTCATTCTTGGTTCAAAAGTTGATGATGATAACGTTGAATTGGTGGGGATGATTGCCGGCCATTCCAAGTCTTTCTTTAGCGTTTGCAAATTATTGAACGCATTCTTCTTCCTTAAGCCGTTTCCATTCATATGATCCACATTAGTTGACTCTGATGATTCATTTGAGTACGAAAATGCCGAGTCATAGCTGATGTAACTTTTGAATGATTCGCGTACAACCAGGGAACGAGCAGTTGAAAACCGTGAATGCCGTCTGCTATATTCTCTAGATAGCTGATCAGTGAAAGAAACTCTTTGTGGATTCTTTCTATGCGGACTAACTGTGATTCCTAAATCGGCAATATCCACATCGTACTGGGACATGTTGCTTGGCGTCGAGATGGTAGATGCATGTTCGACGCTATGGTTGCTACTTCCAATTTCATTTCTATATGGGCATACCTGAAAATTGAAATCATCTAAATCTACTTCTTCAGCAATCTCGAGATCATCTAACTTGTCCAATTCATCATCGCGGGCATCATTGATAGCATTTGATCGTTCATGCGAATTTTCTAAATCCAAATTACCATCATCATTCCAGTTAATACTGGCGGCTTTTTGAAAAGATGATCCATTTGAATTTATTGCTTGATCTACTATAGTTTCTTTGGATTGCCCGTTACTCTGTGGAGTTTGGTCATTGTCATTTATGAGATTATCGATCTTTTTAATATTTAACTCTGACAAGTCGTTAATATCCATACTACTGTGTTGGTGTTCACTATGCAAATTTAGCAGCAGTTGGTCATCATGTCCATGTTCAGATCCAAATAAGTCGTCGCTTTCTGCGACGCTAAGTCCCCTGTTTTGCAGCGGGTTTTCCTGTGAATGCGGCATATCATCCTTTTCTTCTATTGTACTAGTATTGGTTGTATTATTCTCCGAGGTGATGTACTGTCGTATTAAGTATTCCAACTCATCGGTTATCCTGGCACTCATGACGTCAAACCTATTGCTGATGTCAGTATCTCCCATGACATTAATAGCATTGGTTATTAATTTATTGATGTTTTCATTTTGTGTGGTTGTACTTAATGACTTTGATTCATTCAATGCCAGTTTTTCATGCTTTATGGTTTTCTTCCACCCCTCAACTAATTTCTTAATTGAACCTTTTGATGATAAACTATCAGTCTCGAGAATCGACGCTCCTGAGGGAGGTTGCCATAATTGTTTTGTAGATCTTGGTGTAGATTCTGCGGATGTAGGGTCAAGTACAATGACATCCATCTTTTTGGCAGGTGTAGGTGGAACAATTGTTGATATCTTTGATGACGGCAACTTTATATTTCCATTTGTTGAAAAGCCATCAATCGGACTTCGTGTGGGTGTCGTCATTAGTTGTTGTGCATTGTCTTGATCTTCGTTGCCGTTTAATTGCTCTATATTCTTTGTTCTTTTCAAATCTAATGCAGAATCCTTGATATTCAGATAGTTATGGGCTTGACCTTGTCTTCTTTTATGGGTGTCTCTTCTCGACGACCTAGTTGGTGTCACAGGAGAGTCGGGAATAGCATTTCGAGAATTTATTGGCGGAGGGGTGTTTGATCTATCATGCGGGAATCTGCCTGGTTCCTTTTTATTTTCCTTTTGGATTGACAGTAGTTTATTGTTGATAGATATGCTTGAGGATTGGTGGTGCATCAATAAATTTTTCATGGAAAATTGCTGATGATTCTCATTCGTATTGCTTGGATTATTGTCGTAGATTAACATTTTATGATGAGTCTTTAAATCATACAATGATAACATTGCGGATCTCCGATATGAGGGGTTTGTGTGTATTGACATTTCGGTACTTGATTTAGTAATCTTATGCTTGTTCACCCCAAATGTTTCAGGAAGTCGATACAATAATATGTGTTGCTTATTTGCTATAATTGTATCCAAATCAAGATTCAAATTATAAAATTCGTCAACTAATTTCAACCAGTGGATTTTTAAATCTCCCAAGATTTTTGTTATAAACTGAATTGTCGTTTGATCTAAATGGTTGTCATCCTGTCTAATTAAATTTGATTCAATAGTTATCTTATTCAATGTATTGCTAAAAGTTTCACATAAAAAAGTATTTGAATCAAAATCGTCCACGAAATAATTGATGATCCAATGTCTTAATACCACAAATGTTCTTAATAATACTAATTTACCAATTCTTACATTTGGTTCTGAATTGGTGTTGATATATTGTAATGCCCATATAAGTCGCGTTAATAATAAATCCATAATCTCATTACTACTTGAGAACATTCTAAATGTTAAAAAGAAGTCACAAATAAGATTATAGTCTATGTGTTCGGGTGATGTCAATTGAACAATCAATGCTTTTAATGTTGCAGCATTGATCAAGTCGTGGTCGGCTTCATCGAAGCGAACTATATCTTCAAGTGATTGGGAAATGACATTCGACAAGCAGGGAAATAATTTCTCATCATCGAAAATCGACTCGTTGTGCTTGTTGTAATGGAACTCGGGATGTATTCTTAATTGTTGTTGGTGGAGAAAGTAGTTGGAAGTTGTTTTAGATAAGTTGGCAGTGGTTACACTTAGCAAACTAGCTTTGTCTTCTTGATGATGTTGTTGTTGTTGCCGTTGAGATTGCAGTTGTGATTGTTGACCCATATCAGTGAAGGTTCTCGTAGAGTTGGCTAGTGGGTTGTCGATGTCATCATTAGATGTGACATTATCATTATCAGTCATTATTGTAAATGAGTGAGTGAAATATATTTGCCAATTGTCGGTTATGCGGTGATTAGTAGTGTTACAGTGGGATTAATGTTTGATAGTATACGTGGTAATATTTCAGCGGGTGATGATGATTAAGAAGAAGAAGCACGACTGAAAAACTTTCTTCATTTGCTATTTGGTGCTTTGTGAAACTTGGTTGGCTGTAAATGGGTTTATTTGTTTTTGTTTATTGTCTGTTGTAAAAAAGATTCCAATTTGTGAGTCGGAAAAGCAAAAACAAAACATTCAGACAGTCAGACAGGGAGACAGACAGAAAGTCAGACAGACAATTTTATTTCGTTGGTTACTCAAAAAAGACAATTGTTGCAATTCGTAATTCACGCGTTTGTTTACATTTTACTTTGCAGTATTTGATTGTTTAAAATTAATTAGACAAAAAAATATTTATTCTGTCGTTTTGTTGTGGTTCTAGCGAGAACTGTTTTTTTTTTCTTTCCCTCTTTTGTTTATCCCATATTAGACGAAGATTAGCCAACAGGAAACCAATTGACAACCACGTTCTTAATTATCTTCTTTATCGCTTCATAGCTGTCTCGGTTTTTATTAACTCAATTAGTTTCCATCAACTCAAGCAAATGGAAATCTTCTAATTAACATTTGATTTTCTCTATGTAAATTTGTAAGTGGGCCATTCGCTATCAAAGACAAGAAGAGCATTACCAATTGATAGCACCATGTGTTGATTGTCCCTCTAAATTCAAGATTGCCAGGTGCTGCTGTATCAACAAAACTCAGAGAAGAGAATTACCCCATACAACATCAGCATACATCGGAATCCATGTCTCCTCTTCTGGTCGCTACCATCTTTGTTGTATCTAAGGGTCAATATAACAGGCAATAAAAGGTAAATCGGGTTCCAGACAAATATCACCAACTGATAATTGAAAATCTATTACAAAAGTCTGTTGTCTATTCCTTGCTATACAAATCATGGAGGAGACTCAAGTAGACAACGACTCATAGGCAAAGAAAAACATTGATGCAAAAAAGAAATCAGTAGGAACCCTCGCATTATGGTGCATGACACACAACCATTCATGAAACAGGCAAATTCAGTTTGAATTACTCCTCTTCGAATGAGACAACTCGGGTCATGAAAGATCCTACCAGTGATATCCTCGATCTATTGTATCAATAACAAGTACATGCATGATCCTCCGGTTTGGTAGCGAGTCGTGTTGTACTAAATGTAGAAATTATCAACTGAGAAGGAAAAAAAATTGATTGAGAATAAGGTTGGCAAAATACAATTCATGTAACATTAACCTCCTACTATTATACACATTCTTAACTCTTCTCTACATTGATACCAAATATTGTCCAACCAATCAAACGGCCATGAGCGATTGAATCAAACCACAATAATCATTTCATATTGTGTTGAATTGCATTTCTCAATGCATCAAATGGTGATGCTCTGAATTCTGAACTTTTCAATACATTATTAAAGTTTTTATGTTCTTGTTTCATAATAGTCATAAAACCAGTTGATTTGATCGGATTGGGCTTATTCGAATGTTCCTTTGACGATTTTATATATTCCTTCGTTGTCGCTGTGAAAATATTGGTCGTTTTATTAGAATTGTCGACCGTTGTGCTCGTGGTTGATGGTGTCATCGTTTCTTGTAATGAACTTAACAAATCATCCATCTTTGGCTTCAATTGTTCCTTTTCCTTTCTCTTTCTTCTTCTTGCTGCTGATTTAGATATCCCATTCGAAAGATTAAATGTCACTTTATTCATTAACTTGTTGGTGAAATTTGCACTCTTGGTTTGTTGCTTTTCTTTCTTGGTGGTTTTGGCAAGTTTTAATAACGGGTTTTCATGATATGTGTCTAAATCTGATGCTTGGGCTTGTTCTTGTCTAAATTCGGAGATTTTGGATGCTAAATTCGCCCTTCTAGTAGATGTCTTATCTCTTAATGTTGTTTTTTTCTTGATTCCAGCCTTAATATAGAGTTAGTCATTCATTTTCTGTATCTCTAACAGATGTTTTCATAGAGGTACTTACCATATTGAATAGTTTATGTTATCCTTGATGTCTAACACACCCCTAAGAGATGAGCTTTTGATAAATTTTCTGATATTTGCCTTAAATCTGTAAAAATTTCTATGTTCCGACTTAAAATGCAAAATTAAATATCCAACCTGTAAACTTCCTTCATTTACAGGTTAAGCTGGTTGTTCCAACAGTTAAATTTGCAGCCATGTAAAGGCTTGCCTTGAGAACTAGATATCCTATAAGTGAGAAGAGCTAGTTGCTGTTATAAGCTCAGTATCTAATTTGAACTTTCATTCTTAAGAAGAGGTTGTATATATAAATATATTATTAACCTTCCGTATGAAATTCCCTTTACATTTATAATATTTTCGACAAAATTTAAATCAAATCCAACCAGATGTAAGCAAATACAATTCCAAAGACCACACAAGAGGCAAACCCTAGATAGTCATTAACCCCGAGCTTTCCACTATTTTGCACCAGTGAAGCATCTAGTGTATATTCTTCAAGGTTTGACTCATCATCACTGCCAGTTTCATTTTGATCAGCTTCTTTAAGAGAATTGTTCTCACGCTCACTATCATCATCGTCATCCTGATCATCCTGATCATCATCATCATCGTTATTGGATTTAAATAATGGCACAGGAAGCATATTAAGACCGGCTAATCTTTCCATATCCCAATCCAAAGAATACTCGGTCTTCCAACTCCAAAAAATCCATCCATCTCCTTTTTCTGCGTATGTATACATTGCTTCCTTTAAAAAAACCATCGTTTCCTGTTTGAATTCAACATTTTCCGGATCATCGTGTCCATAACAAGAGCCCTGATGACCACTTAAATATGTCCCTTCCCAACGAGTTCCCTTTCCAATACCATTAAGATATCGGACACAATCAGTCATTGCGGCAGAAAATTCCCCAACGATGCTCCTATGGCCACTTTGACTGATAATTTCTCCCTGATGTCTTACATTCTGAAGGTGTCCTTCTAAATCTAAATTTATTTGCCAATCCGTGAACACTTCATAAAAATGATGATCTAGAATGAATTCACCAGGGAAATTTTGCCAACTCTCTATATTTAGAAAGGCATCATGCAACACCACTTTAGCATCCAATTGCTTTTCCTTGGCTAACTTTAAACAATACATGTAATAATCCACTAGTCTGGTTTTATCCAATTTCAGCGCTAATGGTTCATTAACCACTTCAATGCTATGAACTGTTGGATCCTTCCCATATTTATCAAAAATATAATTAATTACTACTTTGCCCAACTCAAAATTCTCATCATTATCTACCCATTGAGGATCCTGGGTTGTTAGTCCCGAATTGTCAAACCCATTTTGTGATCCTGGCATACCATGTAAACAAATTTGTACTTTTAATCCATATTCCCTTGCCCACACAATTGCCAAATCTAGATATTCCTCTTGACCTTGGGTATAAGGATCTCCATCTAATAACCTAAACGCCCAATATCCAATGGGGATCCTCACAAGGTTTAATTTTAACTCAGCAATTTTTCGAAAGTCATCGTCGGTAATAAATGTTTCCCAGTGGGGTTCAAGATACAACTGACAAGTTTCAGGTCCGAGAAACAAACATAGACTATATTCATCCAAGGGTATAACGTCGAACCATCTGTTCATATTGTCATATAAAGAAGGAGTTATCCATGGTTCTGTGAGTAGCCAACCACCTAGATTTACACCATAAATTTTTGATAAGGTATCATTGTAAGCGGAATTGGGATTTTCAACCTCCTCTCTGAATTTTTCTAGATATTCGCCATCAAAGGATGCCCAATCTTCATTTATCCGAGCATATATGGTCGCTACTATGAGTATTAAGAGTGCAATTAACATGTTTTATATTGGGTGCAAAATTCGTTTGGGCGGTTAGAACTGAATTTTCAAGAGTAGGAGTTGGGTTGTGTTTTTTTGGGTGCCGATTGTGTAATGAACGGTATGTGTACACAAAATTGTAAACTAACAACAAAAAACATAATAGCTAGGTTGAGATTACAGGAGAGTTGCAAAGTTTCGTTTACAATACTCAAGTTAGCTTTCTTCACCAATATATCAGCGAGCGAATATATAATAAACCAGAACACATCGGAGTAAGTGCTGATTATATTTATCCTGCAACTGTTCTATTTATTTGTGTGTAAATCCGTTGATATGAAGTAAACAGATCCTTTTTAAATTATTTTTTACGCATTCACCAGAAAAAAAGAGACAACAACAAAGGTGTTAATAGTTGATTGTAACTTTCAATTAAGTTAAACCAAAACAACAACATTTTTTTTCAATCTCATCTCAACAACCCAACGAGATTGCTCCAACCGTTTATCTACACATACCCACCCATACAATAGAATACAATACATCTAGCTACACACTAGAATACACAGATACTGGCAAGGAACAAGAGCAACTTTTTACACTTTAAGGATATATATCTTATATACAAAATACTAAATTTGAATGATTAAACCCATTACACTAGAATAGATAGAAGATCAAGAGCTTATTTACACAAACATGAGTAGTATTGGTGATGATTCAATATCTATTACAAATGAACACGAAAGTCATCTAAGTCGCTCGAATGAAAACCCACTGTCACAAACTATAAAGTCTGAAACAAGTTTTGGCCACTCGTTGGTAAAACAAGAAGTTCCAAATATTGACACGTTGAATCTTGATGACGAGTTGTCCAAGTTTTTAGATAACCATCATCAATCACATTCACAAACAATTCCGAAGAATAAAATTATAAACGAGAATACTATTATAGAAGAGTTAGAGTTACCGGAATTTGGTATAAGTAAACTGAGCACCATAACTTCGGAAATAGCGAATGTTGACTCAAAATCCGAACAAAATATTGAAAGTAATAATCCAAACACGAAAGCATTCACAGCAGAAGATTTACAACCGTCGACAAGTACAAAGACCAAAACAACAGTAAAACCAAAGGGTGAACAAATCAAGGAAACTCCAGAACGAAAACAACAAACAACTGAACCCGAATCAACCGATGAACATCAAAATACCCGGGTATCAGCATATGCAAGGCTAGATTTTGAGAATTACACATTCTTTGTCCAGACCTTACAAGTAGTATTGGGAAGAAAGTCTAATGTTGATTTATTGCAATCTAGTCAAAATGCAGTTGATGTGCACTTATCACTGAAAAAGGCAATTTCAAGAAAACATGCGAAGATCTTTTATAATTTTGGAACCCAACGATTTGAAATTAGTATACTTGGAAGAAACGGAGCATTCGTGGATGATTTGTTTGTGGAAAAGGGAATAACAATGCCATTGAAGGATGGTACGAAAATCCAGATTGGCGACATTCCATTTACATTTGTTTTACCGTCAGCCGAAACCAACGCCGACACCGAAAATGGCGCCAAAATAACCCAATTCAATCCTAGTGATGTTATTAATTTAAGATCAACTATTTACAACAATAATGCCAAGCAAAAGCGTAAATCCAAAAAGGAAAAGGAAAAGGAAAAGGAAAAGGAAAAGGAAAAGGACAAGGACAAGGAGAAGGACAAGGACAAGGAGAAAGCGAAGGAAAAAATAAAAAAGGAGAAGGAACCGGCAACAACAACAGTCAAACCAACAAAACCTGCGTCCACAACTGTGCCGACAGCTCCTGGTACAACCGCAGTGTCGACAGCATCAACCACAACTACGAAGTCTACTACGAGTGCAACAGAGACCCCGAAGTCACCTTCGACCAAGACAAGTACGATTGATGCTCGCAAGAGTTCCATATCTCGAAGAGACTCACTACTCAAAATTCGAAGGTTATCGACTGCAAGAAAGAAGTCGCTTGTCGGAAACGACGAACTCAACGAATTACTTAAAGATTTAGGGGTGTCATCGGTTGACGCATTAAATGAAGAAAATTCCGACTTATTGGACGCGCAGATTCAAAGTTTATTAGACGAGGCCGACAATATAGATGAGAATTTAATGAAGCTAGCGGAATTCAACGAGTCCACAAGCGCCGAGGGGGATATTCAACCCAAAGACGAGGTGAAGACAGAGCAGGATAAATTGGAAGAGAATGAGATTCGCGATATTGACATGAACTTATCCGTCCTAGATCAAGAAATAAGTAGTTTGGCACCTTTGATAGATGCCCACAACCAGGATTTAATGAAGGAGAAGGAGGGAAAGAAGAAAGAATTGGAAGAAGAAAGGAAACGAAAACAACAGCAGCATTTGCAAAGAAAAAATTCAACTGCAAAGACCAAAACAACAACACCAACTGTACCAACACCTTCAACTGCTGTACCGCCACGTACTACGCCGCTTATGGGGAAACCAGCCTCCATTCAACCACCAGCGTCAAGGTTATATAATAGACCATTAAGCGGCGCACCTGGATTAACAACAACCCCAGGAATGGACAATAAATTGGCAGCGACATTATTATCCCTACCTCCTGCTTCATCGACGTCCTATATATCCAAACAAGTTATACCACCAAGACCGCCTCCACCAAAGTTGGAAGCTCCCGTACTACCAGTAACCTCAGAGCCCTCTGCAATTCGATCCCGTCCTCCACTTCGAGCAATCACCGTCAGAGATTCATCTCATTTAGCTACGTTTGGAGTTCCTAAAACCATCGAAGAGCCTTCAAAGTATCCGAAACCGAAAGTTAGAAAGGATTTCACAAAGAAGCAATCCAAGAAGGTATATTCGCCAGATGAAATTCCAGAACAATACAGATCAAAGCCAAATGTCACTTATATGATGATGATTACGAGCGTACTAAAGACTGAAGCTGCCCGGAATGGACTAACTATTAATGAGATCACAGAGGCAATCAAAGAGATATATCCATACTTTAAGTATTGTCCTGATGGATGGCAATTTTCAATTTCCCATTGCATCAAATACAACAAGATCTACAAGAGGTTGATGAAACGAGGGTCGGAATGGTTATTTGCAATGGATGATTTGTATATCAGCGAACGTGAAAAAGTGAGAAAGAAGCAACAAGAAATGGCAGCCGCTAAGGCGAAAGCCGAAGCTCTAAGACAAGAGGAATTAAAGCAAAAGCAGCGATTAGAAGCACAACAAGCTGCAATTGCACACAATATGGTTGGAAGGAATTTTGCAACTTATGGGGTTCCAAATTCACGATTAACTCAAAATCAGTACTTATCACAATTGCCATATAAACAACCACCAGGTCCTATACCTGTCAATGGGCAAAAGCCAAAGACAATCGCTGAATTAGCTAGTGAAATCAGAAGAGACGGTGTCATTGGATCGAAGGCACCCATGTATTTCAAATCGCAACCTGTTGCAGGACCACCAACATCCACTAGCACTGGAGGTCCGAATACCATCAAAGCACAATTGGCAGCAAATAGATCACAACCTCAATCACCACCGGCACCATCGATGTCTGATCCAAGTACTCAAAAGTCATTGGAATATTTGCGAAAGGAGCTTTTTGTGTTGTATAGAGCAAGAAAGCTCACCTATGGTAAAGAGACAGCAACGGTGTTAATTACAAAAGCATTAGCCACAACAATTGCTCAAGTGAATAGTATTGGAGCCAAAGCAGGATGCGGTGAAAATGCATTGGGATTTTTGGTTGAGAAGGCTCCTCAACAAGTTAGTAAAATTTTAGATATCGCGTTGACTAAATCGATCAAGGAGCACGAGGGAACGGCATCTAAACCAGCAAGTCGTGCCTCAACACCGGTTCCTGCAACATCATCATCACCACCACCACCTATAACAAATACCACCACTGCTCCACCTAAACAACAACAACCAATCAGTGTCATCAGTGCTCCTCCCGTTCAATCAATTCCGGTCAAAACTGAACCAATTCCTGTCAAGCCAATTGCCAACCCACCTATTATAGGAACCGATAATCCTGTCAAGGCGGTGGTGGATGCTGCCGCTGCTGCTAGAAATGAAGCCAAATCTCGCCCATTACCAATCATCACCAATTCAAGAATTCCCATTGTTTCAACATCTTCACCAATACACCCAGTCCAACCTACTGCAGTACCGGTAAAGCCTACTCCAGTTTCCATTCCATCTTCCGAACCAAAAGTGCCTGAACCAAAGGTGTCTGAACCAAAGGCGACTGAACCAAAGGTGTCCGAAACAAAAGCTCCCGAAACAAAAGTTGTAACCCCCACCACCCCGTCACCATCGGTTTCACGTGCTACTACTCCAACGCTATCAAAACCAAAATCATTCAATCTTTCCAAACCACCGAGCTTCAAGTCTGATTCCTTGGGAAAGCCGGCATCGTTAGCTCGTCCCCAAAGTTTTGCCAAGCCTGGGGGAAGTAGTGCATTATCGCGTCCACCGTCGTTTTTATCTAACAAACCTGCATTTAGAGAGACTCAACAAGTCAAGCGTGAACTTGAAGGAGGAGAGAATGAACAAGCCACGAAGCTCACAAAGACTGAGTAAAATTATAGAAGGGATAAGGATTTTCTTTTCAATTTTTTAATTCAATTGTATTATTTCTATGTGTTTAATAGTATCAGTTTTGCATCTTACAGTGTAAAATGGTTAATATTAATATTTATTGGGATATTTTTCATAATTATTTTTTTCGCAGCTAGTGGTTCTTTTAACCTGTAATATTGTCATACAACCTGTAAGTTTTCAGTTGACTTGTGTTTGAGTGTTAATATCGGTGGCGATCAAATTTCCAGTGGGTAAATTAGGAACAGTCAACGAGAAGAGATAGAGATAAAGGATTAGTTAAACACACGCAATTGGCTATACTTCTATATAATAAACCCACCAATCAACACTAGAACAAGTTAAATATCGATACATATCCAGCCACAAGCTTTTCAAATAAATATCAAACCTAAACAACAACATGAATACAATTTCAAATAAATTCACCCACGCCAATAATAACAACATATTCAATGAAATAAACTCAATTCATCAAGATATTACCCAAAAGCCCAACCTTAGCTTAGCACCCTCAATTGAAGTTCCGCAAATCTCACAACCAACCGATTTCTTACGAGCCCACACCGATGACGCCACCAACCCCGATTGTAAAATCAAGATTGCCCATGGTACAACCACGCTTGCATTCCGTTTCCAAGGGGGGATTGTGGTTGCGGTAGATTCGCGTGCTACTGCCGGGAATTGGATTGCTTCGCAGACGGTTAATAAAGTTATCAGAATCAATCCATTCTTGTTGGGGACCATGGCGGGTGGTGCTGCTGATTGTCAGTTCTGGGAAACTTGGTTAGGTACCCAATGTAGATTACATGAACTTAGAGAAAAGGAAAGGATCTCGGTGGCTGCTGCTTCCAAGATTTTGAGTAATTTGGTTTATGAATATAAGGGGATGGGATTGAGTATGGGGACTATGGTTTGTGGTCATACTAAGAAGGAAGGTCCAACTATCTATTATGTTGATTCTGATGGGACTAGATTAAAGGGTGATTTATTCTGTGTTGGTTCCGGTCAAACATTTGCTTATGGGGTTTTGGATTCCGAATATAAATGGGATTTGTCAGTTGAAGAAGCATTGTATTTAGGTAAGAGAAGTATATTGGCAGCTACTCATAGAGATGCTTATTCTGGTGGTTCTATTAACTTGTATCACATCAATGAAGAAGGTTGGACTTATCATGGTAATCATAATGTTGGTGATATCTTTTGGGATATTAAGGAGAAAGAACAATCATTCGCAAATGTTGAGGTATAGAGATGTAGAAATATAGTTGATTTCCAAGTATAGTAATATGTATACAATATCACATTTTGGATAGGAACTTGTATGTATCGGATTTACTCTAGTGTTAAGTGCGTGTTCAGAATAGCTCTCGGTATAACTTTCTAGTATTGGTTTGTTGCGGAAGTATGGCTATACTGCAAGCCGAAGTCGTCTAGGGTTTCCAGCCCTAGTTTGTTTCATGGCACGTGATCACTTTTTTCCCTTAGAAAAACCAAATCCGGGTTTTTGTGTACAGTAAACAATACTCGCTCACAATTAAGGTGAAAAATTTGTTAGTGCGACTTGAACAGTGTCAATAAAACAAAAGAAAATTTTCTGAAGATTCATCATCTCTCTTTTGATAGTAACCCTTACAGTAACATATAGCCAAAGATGGTATGTCCATATACATATTGAAGACGCCATGTGGGGAGATATCAAGTGATATACCAGTTATGAATCAGATTTAAGCAGAGGAAATACATCAAATCGACTACATTATGTGCAACAACGAGATAAATGGAGAAACCTTGCAACCTACTACAAAGATGAATGAATAATCGTTAAGATCGTCCCAACTTGAGAGAGGAACACGAGCGTATATTACCACTACATTATTTGAGCCACTACTTGTATTTAATTTAGAGACGACCACCCTTCAAGCCAATCTCATCTGATGATTCTGCATAAATCTTCCCTACAGTCCACACCAAAGTATCAATGGAAAACATAGTTACTAACAAAAAATTTCTTAGTCTGCTAAAGCTCAAAACCCTATGCGTGAATTGCATATCGAAAAGTTAGTCTTAAACATTTGTGTCGGTGAATCCGGTGATAGATTAACCAGAGCCTCCAAGGTTTTAGAACAATTATCCGGTCAAACCCCAGTTCAATCTAAGGCCAGATACACTGTCAGAACTTTCGGTATCAGAAGAAACGAAAAGATTGCTGTCCATGTTACCATTAGAGGTCCAAAGGCTGAAGAAATCTTGGAAAGAGGTTTAAAGGTTAAGGAATACCAATTGAGAAACAAGAACTTCTCTGCTACCGGTAACTTTGGTTTCGGTATTGATGAACACATTGATTTAGGTATCAAGTATGACCCATCTATTGGTATTTACGGTATGGACTTCTACGTTGTCATGGGTAGAGCCGGGGCCAGAATTGCCAGAAGAAAGAGAGCTAGAGGTGTTATTGGTAACTCCCACAAGACCAACAAGGAAGACACCATCCAATGGTTCAAGCAAAGATACGATGCTGATGTCTTGGATAAATAAATTACTTAGGATGAGTAAATATTGATGTATATTTGTTTAATCATTTTGTTTAATTTATAATTTGTACAATAAGCGAGGGGAAGGAGTTATAAAGTGTGTAGAACTTACTATTGGAGTGAGAATATTTGAACAAAGATAGTTCCCTATTTGGAAACTAGCGATGGGGCGTAAATGGCTTGTCTACAAAAGATACTTCGGCGCAATATCAAACAAGAAAGCGCCTCCGATGCTAAGTATAATCGGTTGGGATGTATGGATTAGACATCAATGATAAATAATGGGTGGCATCAGCCCTCCGCTAACGGAGTTAGATGATAGAGAGGAGGTGGTGTCGCTGTGGCTTTCAGTTGTGCCGCAAGAATATTTTTTTTACTCCACATGATAGTATGGCCCCAAAATATAAATTGTTGATAACCAATTTTCTTTGGCACGGAAGGCAGTAGTACTTGCTAATCAATAGATGACAGAGAAAATATCTGTCAAAATAGGGCTTGTTTAGTGTATCCTATCCCACATGTCATATCTCAGTGTTCAGCTGCAGGTAGCTTGGGAGGTTGCAAGTGTATTTCCAACTCTTTCTTTCCCCAAGACATGCCTCTACATTTGCCAAATTCGCATTGTTTTATTAAGTAAGAAGAGAGCTATGAGTAGTGACAGTTGATAACCTCCATCACGAAGTTGTAATCGCATCAACTTCTTTTTGTACCTCAGCATAAACAATGGGAATCAATGGGTTGCCAATCCAAGTTTCTTTTTGATTGCTTCTTGATTGATTGAATTTTCTTTTTTTTTTTTTGCCTCTTTTGCCTTTAACCGGAGGGCTTCAAAAATATCGAGTGGGACTAAACACACACACAGAGACACACAGATTCCTCGTAAATGATAGTACAACTGGACAGGGATATCCAACGTCATTAATAATACATACTTGATATAAAAACACACATATAAAGATAAATCCTTATCACTGATTATACATCCATTTATAGATTAGCCTATCTTCTCGTGTATTGTTTCATTTCCATACGTGCTTTATCACTGCATCACCAAACTCCATACATTTTTCAAAAACCATGGTAACTATAAACTACGAACCATTAGATCATTTGCCTTATATCGATGATAACATAAGCCCAGAAGAAAGAGCTCATGTGGAACAACTAATAGAAATGGAACTTGCCAACCAGTTTAACAATAATGTTACTAATATGACAAACGCACACGCGAATCGCTCATCTCATGGACACCAACAACAACCGCAACCACAACCACTACAACAAGGCATTCCGCATATGCATCCATTAGTAGATCAATTGCTACCATTACCCAATTCTAATGTAGCCACTTCACTTTTGACACGAGAAGTGCTAAGATACGAAGAAGAAAGTGAGGATGAAGATGATGACCACTCGCCAATCATTCGAAATGGCATTGATATGTCGAGATATTCTGACTTTAATGGCAACTCAACTACAGATGGAGATATTAATTACAATCGAATGTATACCACCTTGGAATATGCCCATTTACAGCATAGAAATTTAGAATTGCTACTTCAGAATAAGCAAGAGCTTGCACAATTACAAACACAATATGATCAACAGGTTGATGAACTCAAACAACAATTACAGCAGAGAATAGGAGATAAAAGACAGATGATTGATGAAATAGAACAGGCACGAAAGAGAAGACAAGTCGAGGAATTTAAACCTATTAATGACTATTTACAACTTCAATGGAAAGATGGTCTACAATCTTGTGTTGAGATGAGCATTGAAGCAGCAAAGTTGGAAATGAATTAAAGTTGTTGTATGTATCTTTCTCTTTATTATTAATGAATAC
Organism: Hemisphaericaspora xylanilytica; assembly: GCA_030563365.1. Lineage (NCBI taxonomy): Eukaryota > Fungi > Ascomycota > Pichiomycetes > Serinales > Debaryomycetaceae > Hemisphaericaspora > Hemisphaericaspora xylanilytica. The sequence goes on along the minus strand of JAKUCC010000589.1, from coordinate 2,936 downwards.
TTAATGATCTATTTATGCACCTAGTTGTAAACTTACTACTGTAGCAAATTAGTCTTTTGTTGTTCCTTCTTCTTCTTAAACACCATATCTGATTTCAGACTTCCGATATTGACAATTCGAGGACATCCCTCTCGATGTTTTTCAGTTCGTACACATTCTGCACAATAATATGCTGCCACTCCAAGTTCATTATTATCCCCTAGGTAGTTTGAACATAGTATACACTTGTTATATAAATGTCCAAATGAACATTCGTGACAGATTCGTACTTTTGTAGTTGGCTTAACAAACGAATCACAAATGGGACATTTCCCATCGCATTGTTGACAGACTAGACCTATTGACTTTCCTGGTTGTTTCATACATTGTATGAGATCATACTGATGACGAGACATCTTGGTTTTTGTTTACTTAGGGGTTCTTGCTTGTACTCACCTTTATAAGTAAAACCAAAATGGGAAAGTGAATGATGTAATTGTCTTCCCATCATTTAGTTTTTCCGGTATTAACTTTAATGCCACTAAATATTTAATGTCACATCAACTCCACTGATTGACATTTGATTCATCAGGATTATACCATATTCACATCTAAGAACTAAAACATTAAGTAATTATTTGACAGCTTCGATTGTAACTGCTAGATCTAATATAAAACAAAGCAAAAAGCACAGAGAATGTCATACCCGAAGGATCATGTCCATTCCAACACTGAGAATATTCCCGAAGAGTGCACAATCTGTCTCGAACCAATACTACTGACCCAGACAATTGGTAAAATCCAACAATGCTGCGAGAAATATTATCATGACAGCTGTATAGTGTCCTGGTCCGATATGTCCAACAGTTGTCCAACATGTCGGAAACGATTCCATAAAATTGAATTATTTCATCGCACTAACCCCCACAAGATTATCGATACTATAAATGTCCAAGATAAGCTTCTTCCCAATTCCGGTATCAATGACATTCCTAGCCAATTTATTATCCCCCGATTTCAGATCCAACCAATCCGAGAAGATGAATACGAAGATGAAGAGAATGGGTTGGTGACTAGTGGTGTTTGTTGTATTTGTAGTTCGCTGAGTTATCAAAGACGACGGTTGATTGGGTGTACCACGTGCGGATCAAGATTTCATTTAAATTGTCTAGGGGTGGTGGATTCTGGCACTGGGTATTTGAATTGGTGTTGTCCGATATGTGATTTCGAACAGGAGAGTATTATTCCAAGAAGTGTTATAAGTAGCATACTATTTGATACGAGTGGGTCGAATAGTAGGAGGCGATCGAATTTGGTGATTCGTAATGAGAATAATGAATTGGATTATGATTTCTTGTATGAGAGTAATCAGCCTCCGTTGGAATCTCACAGTGGTGTGGCAGTGGAAAGGTCACATCTGACTGTTATCAATGGTGGAGTTATTCGACGAAGAGAGGAAAAGGAGCGAGAGAAATTAACACAAGAGGAACTCAATTCATGGCAGTTGTTCGACCAAGCAAAAGCACAAGATCCAACCACTGAGACCGAACAACCAGTAGCCAGTGAATCTTCTAAAGAAGTTGCCGAAGTAACCACGGCGGCAGAACCAGATAAGAAGCGAAGGCGAAGGAAAAAGATAACACCAATAGAGCTGAGTAGCTCTTCGTCACACATTCCAAAGGAGATAACCACTACGACTGGATCAAGTAGAATATCTAATCTTATAAACCAAGTGCGGTCATCTCATCAGCCAAAACCAAAACGCCCAGTATTCCCACTACTGCAACAACAAGCACCACCACCACCACCAATACCACAAATCACTACCTTTCAATCCTTCCCAACAGCCGACTCCCCAATCTCCCCAGCCAGCAACAGCCCAATTGAGCTGTCTCATTATTCGAATGACAGCGACACCCAATATGAACTGGACACCAAAACAACATTCAAAAAATTAAAACCCTCAGAATTGACGCTTGATCATAAAGTCGAAATTCAGAAATATATTCGAGACACTTTACGTCCATTATACCGTCCAGGGAGTGCGACTCAGGGGTGTATTAACAGCGAAGAGGAATATATCAATATCAATAAGAATATTTCGAGATCGGTATATAATCATATATTGAATGAAGCGGGTGGCGATACTGAACATGTATTTGATCAGTATTTTAACGATGATGATCCTACAAAACTAAAGGAACTAGTTGACCAATATGCTAAAAATGTTTTACCAAAATAGTTTCTATGTATAGGTACTTATTTTTATGGATTATACGTTTTTTTCAACGACGACGTGGACCCTTGGGTTTATTAAATTTCAAACCTTGTCTCGTGGTTGACGTTGCAGAAGATACCGATGACGGAGTATCCACTTGATCTTGTACTTCCAATTCACTCAATTCCAACTCGTCCAAATCACCAACTTCTAAATTCTTATCAATTGATAAATTATCCCGTTTTAATAAATGATTGATATAATTAGTAAGACTGACTTTACATGCCGCATACACCATTCTTTCACGCACAGGGGACCCGGACGGACAAGAATAAATAAATGCAAATTTATTCATATAATAATTATAAATTGCAAATTGTGGTTGTGGAACCGGCCCTTTGTTCGCATCGGATAACTTTTCAACCAATGAATCTAACGATACGCCAGTTTCACTGCTTGTCAAACAAAGTTTCTCATTTTTGATATTAAAAATGATCAATTTAGAACTCTCGCCTTCCGAACTCAACGTTTCAAGTTGGCTAGTCAATTCCGGGTCGAACCCCGCCATAAGATCAGTCCCCGCGTGGTGCATGGATGGTAATTCCTTCTTGAACCCATGCGTACTATCCAAACTAGTCTGGCTACTTCCGGCAATACTCAAGTTCTGCATTGAGTTCAATTGGTTAAGTAATTGTTCATCTTGAGATAAGGGTCCCTTTGAAACATCTTTAATACAAGT